>JANHGB010039963.1:21886-54844 GCA_026283785.1 Coracopsis vasa | reverse complement strand
ATGGATGCGGTGGTCAGTACCCGCGCCTCAAACTCCCGCCTCAGGCCCCCGCCGTGGGGTTATGGGGCTGGTCTGTGCGTCCGGAAAACACGCTGCAGAGCCCAAATGTTCGTTAGGACTCAGCTCACACCCCCGCTCCCCGGGTGAAATCCCGCCCCAGCGCTGAGGGCACGGCTCGGCTTCCCGCAACAATGGTGGCCTCGGCCCAGAGCTGCCTCTCGCCACCCGCTGCCCTTGCTGGGCAGGGCGGGTGCTTTCCTCCCGCGGCAGCAGAGGGACCAGAGAATCGCCAGAGAATGTTCAAAGCCTTTTGTTTGGAGTCATTTTCATCTTGTGTAAGGGATAACTGTAAAGCAGCGTGCAGAAACCACGAGTGACTTAAGCCACGTGTGGTTACAAACCCAGGAAAACACCATCTAGCAGTGGTTAATGATAGGGCTGATGTTTAACTTCATCGGTTGCTACAAGTTTTGCCAGCTCTTGGTTTGTTTAATTACTTTGCAGGATTGAGATCACATTTTCACAATACTATGGCATGAGTGATTTCATGTGATCCCACACTTCAGAGGTTTACAAGTAACCATTGTACAATCTAACGTGCTACCATGATTATTTCCGTAGGTTGCAATAATGTTTCTCAGTGCAAGCTTACAATACCAGTTTTGAGCAGTACCGTTCCACACGGACATCCTGAGCAAAGCAAAAGCATTCACTGGAGGTGCGCATCAAAAGTGGCAGGTCTGTAATAACTACATTTTCATCATATGGTGTTCATTTGACACAGCCGATCCATGAGAAGCTCTTTTTTTTATGATTAATTACCTAAAATATAGGGCTTTGCAGATTCCTATGAACATCTTAGATCTGATCCTGAATGTTGCAGGCATTGCATGATGCCATTTGGGTGGATTTGTTGTAATTCTGCTTTTTCTTAGTGCCATGTTTTTGTTGTTTTTTTGGGGTTTTGGTTTGGGATTTTTTTTAACCAAAATCAATGCTTCCTTGCTGCTGTCTCTGGTCTCTGCTGGGTTTTTTTTCAGACACCCAGCTGCCACAAGATAGCTAGGAAAATCCCTGTACTTTATGATCTCTTACATCTCTCACCTTTGCTTGTGGCAGCTGCCATTGTTTCAGTTACCTCATTACATAAAGCAATTTAACTGATTGGTTTTTGCCATCTTAAACTTCAATAGCAGCGAGGAACTAACCAATGCTTTTTGTTCAGTTCAGCCTATTACATTATTTTTCCATTATGGAACAGTTGGAAGAAGGTAATAGTGATGTTGTCACCTAAGTACCTTCTTATGTATTTGTTCATATGTGCCAGATGCCTAAATTATGCCCTTGTATACACATGAGAAGCTTTGCTGGGTTTACAGGGAAAAAAAAGAACACCAATTTGTCACGCACACCTTTTCCTGGCATTAATTTTGCTATTTAAGGCTGACCATTCTGAACTGGCTTGAAGAGGGATGGAGTATCATCTTTTTAATTAAATTTGCTACGGAAAAAAGAGAACAGTTGTCTTACCATGTCCTTTTTTATATGGATTCGGATTTTATTGATTAGAAGCGGACTTCAACTGAAAAGCTGAAAAGGCTAATGAATTATTTCAGAGAACAGTGTGAAATATTTCTTAAACTTTGACTTAAAGGATAGTAACTAGCCATAAATGGCTTTCACAGCTGTTGATCTGGTCAGGTGGAGCTGGGAAGGCTGGCAAAACAGCATGAACATAGTCTAAAAAGGAATATGGGTGGAAGAGGTTCACCTCGGAAATATCAGTAGAGCTGTAGGAAAACATTCAACAAGGAAGAAGTCTTCAGTATCAACATGAAGGAGTGAAAGAGGACAGTAAATTCCATATGGTCTTATGGATCAGCATAATAACAAAGCCTGCAGAATTTAAGCCTCTGTGTGAAGGATCCATTGCTGAGGAAGGAACTAATAGACTTTCTCTTCCGCTTCTTTGGCACAACTGCCCCATGCATGCTACTTAACTAGGTCATGCCTGGGATATTTTTGGGAATCTTCCTGTTAGAAAATTACACTGAATGGAATTTAAAGAAGAGCAATTAAAATAATTAAAGAGATGGAGGGATTAATTTACGAGATGAGATCAAAAGATCTGGAATATTAAAACATGTTTCACAAATGCTGTGGAGTTTAGATGACATCATATTGTTAAGATTAGCACAGGCTATATGGAAAGAGTTTATTAGTGTAAGATTACATGCATATTTTGAAACCAGTAGAGTCTGCAACAGTGGGTGCAACAGGGAAAAAAAGGTTGAGACACCAATGTTTGCAGAGTTGTGGAAAGTTCTGGCCCGAAAAGTGAGGACAGAGGCCCTACCCTCTATAGGTAGATTGGACAGATTAGATACAAGAGACAGGCTGACAGGAACAATCTTGCATTGGAAAATAGTTGGGACAAAGGCATTGCGTGGTGTGCAGTAACTCGCAGTAGAGGTGCGTTTCAGCCTGCATCACCTCTGTTCTGCATATAAGACCACTGTGGGCTCAAGTACCAAGAGTTCCAAGTCTCAAGGTTTTTTAAACAGAGAGCAATAGCACTTCTAACTATAGCCTCCCTATTCATCTTCCCTGGCTACATCCTCCTGTGTTCAGGTCTGGAAATATTTCACCTACAGCTGCCACAATACAAAGGTCACCTCAGGAATTAAAGTTAAAACCAATGTTTTTTTTCACAGACAGCTAAGAAGTAGCCTTTAACAAAAAGATTTTTTCCTCATGTTTATTACCTGTTCAGAAGTTCATTAACTTTGGGTCTTTCTGAGGCCTACCTGGGGTGCACTAGGATTGCTTGACTTCAGCAGACTTTTTTTACTCCTGAATGGCTAAATGAGTTTCTGAAGTAATGACACATTTGAGACAGGAGTTCACAAAGGTTGTGTTAGCACTTGTTCAGGAATACCTGTGTATCTCATGGCTTTGTCACTCATGAATAATGTGGTCATTCACAATGTTAATTAAAACCTTGAAATCAAATATACCTATGTCAAATACACATACACAGAGAGGTTCTCTACCCACACCTGATTCTCTATATTCAGATTATTATCAAACATAATCAATTTGTGCTAAGCGGAGGCATTTATACAGTACAATTAAATAAGCAGCATAACATGTGCAAACATGTAGCTCCATGCTAAAGTGACTGCTAGAAGATAGTACCAAAATGGTAAAAGCAGAGGCTGCAGACAAAAGAGGACCAGGGCATGGTGCAAAAAAGTACCTGGAGGAAATTATTTGAAGCGTGTGGTACCACAATTATGACCAAAGGTGAAGTTCACCATTTTGCAAAACAGTGTTATCTTATTATACAATACAGATTAATGTTTTCTAGAGGTTAACATCTGTTTCATACAGGTAAGAAAAACTGGAACTCAGTATTCAAATGAATTTACTTCTTTCATTCTTATTTCTAATTTTATGTCTGAGCATGTTACTGTTTACTAAAACAAATACAATTTATCTCCCCGTTCTTGGATGCTCACAATCAAATATGTAGGCTTGCTGGGGCATTGCTCTGGAAAATTAAAAAAACCAGATAGCAAACTGTCTCTCTCAAATTAAATTTAGGCGGTGTGGTGTCTACATCTTATTGGAAACCGTGAAAAAATCTCGAACTTTGAAAACAAGCCTATTGCATTGCATAAGGAAGCACATTCAAGTACATTGCAAGATGACTAAAGATTTCTTTTTTTTTTTGAAGTTCTGCAAAAAGGGACCCTGGAGAGTTGAATTATATCATAGGATGTAAGACTTCTCACAGAACAAGTGAACAATTTCAGGAAGTTTTAGCAAACTCAGATAAGAGTTAATTGCTTAAATAAGTGCTATCATAAATTACAGCAGCTATTATACTCTCTGCTTTCTGGGAGCCCTCTGCTGGCTTTCAGCCAGCGTGCTGCGTTTGAACCCTTACGGTGGGATTTCCTTTGATCCAAGTAGACTTCAGACTGTCCCTTTGGGGCAGACCAAAATTTTTTTCCCAAAATTATTTACCAGAGAGGTGAATGGTCTGGTGGCCCCAGGTCGAGTGGGTCCATCGGCCCCAGGATCCTGGTCACTCTGCATGCCTTGTTCGGGGACAATCCTTGCGTTAGCACATTCACTAATCAGATTTGAAGCTTAACAGAAATCAGAAAGTTATTTTGATAAGATTGAGAAGTAGCCATGGAAACCACTGACAGACCACTCCTTATCTTTGTCTCCCCACCAGAACCCTCTAAGCTTGGGCTGGGGTCATACATCTAACCTGTACATCGTGTGGGATTTGGGGATTGGTTAGGAGTTATTTTCTCTAATTGCTAAAATGCCACAGGCCTGACAAAGTTTCATTCTATGTTTCTCTATAGATGTTTGACTGTACAACAGAATTTCCCAGAATCCCAATTAATATTTCCTCCTCCCCAAACCAAATATAAGGAAAGGTTAGATGAACAGAGCTTTTCCACCCCAACCACAGTTGTGACTGTGAACCCATCACATGATGCAGCAAAACAAGGCCAAGCTTCGCCTTAACATCTGTGTCATCTCAGAACAATTACATCCTATAAGCAGTCCCTTTTGGTGTTTGAAAATAGCCCTAAGAGACTTTTTTTATAACTTCTATCATACGACCTCTCCCACTTTCTCTTCATCCCCAGTCATCACCTGATCCCATGGGCAGCTCATCAGGCGATTCCAGTCCCACATCAGATGATCATTATCTTGGATAAGCAACCAAAGGGCTTGCCTGGTTTGTCCACTTTCTTTATCATGCTTATCATGTAGCCTGGATATGCCTCTTCAGACATTGGTAGGGCCTGCTAGTACTAGTCTTCCTTTATGAGCTAAGCTATAGGTTACATTTGATAATGCGTCAGCTTGTTGGAATATCTTAACCACTCCCAAGTGGTGACTTACAGACCCAGCTACAGGACAGGACCTGTAGTTCACGATCAAAAGAACATAACAGAAAAAATTGGATTCTGATGCCTTGTTTCTTTGCATACAAAGCAGAAAGATGGCAAGCTCAGATGAGGTCTGGGGTAATAGTCAGGGGGTGGCTATGTGCTATATGGTTGGGACTTTAGGATAGCCCTCTCATCACTTCCATCAGCAATAGAACAAAGTCATTTTGCTATTACCATAATCTAGATTTTTTTTCTGTTCTGTCTTCTGTTTCCTAATAATTACAATCACAACTCTAGTAAAGCACAGCTTTTCCCTATCCAGTCAAATGACAACATTTTTCCTATTGATCGATCATTTCCAGTGTTACACGAATGACTTCAGGGAGAGCTGAGCCCCCAGATATTAAAAAAAATACATTGAACAGGTAAATCCCTTGTGGTTTTCATCACAGGATTCTGTATCCAGTGGACAGCATTCTCCTTTTTTTTGATCAATATTAGCAGTTACAGTTGTAAAAATTACAAAAATTACTGTAAAAATTAAATCAGACCAATTAAATCTCTAAAAAAAAAACCCACCCCAAATGGTCAGGGAGAAAGGATTTCTTTTTATACCTTTTAAAATTCTGTAAATTATGGGAAAATATACATGGGCTGATAATTTTTAACCCTAGTGTCACATAACATGAATGAAATGTTATTCTTTCCGATCAAACTATTTTTAGGGAGGGAAGGAGGGAACTCCTGCACAAGGAGAATGGATGGTAAATTGATTAAAATTAGAATTATTAATTCATCCAGACAGCATGAGGAGGCAGTAAAATAGATGACCAAAAGAGAGGCAGTGTAAAAAAGGTGGTGGAAAAGATGTTTTACCTGAAGTAGAGACAAGAGATACTTACCTTACTTTGTATACATGTTCTACAATACTGTTTGTCATACTATTGTTCCTTTTAGTTATCTTTTCTAATTCCTTTTTGAGTGATGATGCTTCAATGTACGCTCTGTGAGAAATGCTGGTAAATGATAATGCGATGATTTTTTTCTTTTATCATATCTGTATTTATGCACTAGATTCAGGGCTTGTTATGTGAAATGCTGTTGGCATCAAAGACAGACTTACTGCTGACTTCAAGGGAGCCAGAATTCTGTCTAGTCCGCTGCAGACCAGATTTGACTAATACTCTTTTTGTTACATGGTCATTTGACTTTCCAGGCAGACTTGTATGTAACTGCATTCAAAATATAAAACCAGGGAAAACGAAAAAAAATGCTTATATACATGCCGATAAATCATACTAGCTACAATTAAGTCACAAATATGCTGTTGAACTGTATAAGGGGTATTAGTTTATGTTCACTAGATCAGCTTTTCTGTTACAAGATGAGATACTACCGTCTTGTCTGTCATGAGTGAACTTTCTGGTTGCAAGTGCAATACAAATTCCAAGTAAAAAGATGGTCTCTTCCTCAAAGGGATTTCCAGATTAAATAAAGGTGCCAGTCTAAAAGGCCAAAGTGTCAGTGCAGAACAGCTGGTCCACATCAGGCTTTTGTGTGAGTCCTGTGCTTGAAGCTTGTCTCATCTAATTTCAGATGTCGACAATCCAGAGGCCTGTATTTGATCTGTTTGTCTTGACTGCATTCACAACCAGCAGAGAGCCATTTTTAAGATGCTATTCATCTCACCCTGCAGTAGATGTCTAAAACAGATCAGATAAAATGTGCTCTGCTTCTATCTGTTGACTATGGACTGTTCAGGTGAATTCCACATCAATGGAGCGCTTTGCACAGATTAAATTAATTTCCTTCTATTCAGAGATACTCTCAACATGAAATAAGAGTTGCCATGTGGGCAATTGGAGCCATGATTACTTTTTAAAAGTTTTCTCCTTGGCAGAAACTTTTGCACAAACTTCTCCATTCATTTTCTATTGTAAATAAGAAAGAACATGTGCTTAGGAAAAAGAGATGAGTTTTCCATGCGGAAAAACAATACAGTAAGATAATACTGATCAACTCAGCAGGCCATGATTTCATTTTATTGGCTGCCAGACCATTTTTGAGTTTATTACAGGCATCACAGAAAAAAGTTGGAAGGACTATATAGTTATTCAAAGGCAGTTACTCTAAGAAGCTGTCAGGTAACATCTAATTATACATCTGTGTTTTAAAATGCAAGGTAATTAAATATAAATGTAGGGTCAAGAATGGAATGCAAAGTGATTGATCTATAGCTCACCTAAATACTTTCACAATTAAAGCTATAATGAATGGACCAAACTTGGATAAACAGACAAAAATATAGTTAATGCTTCAAAACTTATATAAAAATACTAACAATATTAATAAGGTAAAATACTACTGTATTGTAGTCTGATAGCACAACTTCACCAGAACCCAATAAAGTAATAGCTGGCACTAATTACAGCAAAGTGGCTCTTGGAATTGACATAAAAAAATTTCAGTCTAAACCAGCCAGTTGTGGTAAATATCCAAAAACTTACTTGTTATTGCAACCCAGAGGTTTGTCAAATAATGTATGCTCGATTGTGGAGTTTGGTCCTCACTGGTGTCAGCTCAGTCTTTACTAAAAGGTGTCAGCTGATACCTTAAGAGAAATTAATGTCTTCTAATTAAAGCAGTAGGTTGTGAGTCAAGAGATCAGTGTTTTACTTCTTAAATTGCTACTGATTATTCTACCTCAGATAAATTAGAACCACTGGAGTGGTGGTAACAGTACTTCCTTCTCTATTAGGTTAGAAACCTGTAAGTACAGAAATTGTTTCAGCTGTGATGTTTTTAAAACTGCAAATTCAACAGCTAACTGTAATTTTCTGTTGTGAATAATGTATGTGATATTCAACATAAATTTTCCATAATTATTCTTTATTACTTGCCTTACATTAACTGAATAATTCCTCAGACAGTCTTTATTATATTCCTCAGTTATTTAACCGTTAGGTTAAGAAATTGTGGGGTTGTGGGGGTTTTTTAGATTTTCTTCATTACACTGATAATTTTGAACTGAAAGCATCTCTGATGAATACAAAATTGTATGTGTAGCTATTGTTAATGATCAGGCAGTTGCTCAGAAGATAACAAGTAGCTTGATAAGAGGTTTTGGCTGCAATGCTTATAGAATGACTACTGTTGCCAGCAACATTAATGTAGAATACAAGAAAATCAGAAAATTCATCAGATAGGAATTCTTACTATGCAAATACAACATTTTTCTTCCCAGCATCTGTATTCTGGAAGGTTTTCTTCAAAGAGGTGAGCGGTAAAAATCTTGAGAGGCAAGATTTTCAGATTCTGAAAGGGATTTCTGATAGAAACTGCAGCTACATTGTCCTGGTGACATCTGAGCATAGTTTTTGAAGGCAGGACTTTTGAGTGCCATTTCTGTTTTGACTTTCAGGTTGAAAGTGGTGAGAGAAATGCAGACTTCCAAAAAGAATGAGAGCAAAATAATTTCTTATCCAAAAATCAAAACAACATTAATTTCCTCTGTCCAGACTAAATTAGAAGAAAAAGCTCCTCCCTTGATGAGAGTTATGTGAAAGCATGGGCAATGAAGAATGCCAGTTGCTTTGATAAGCAAAGGTTTGTTTGGCTGTGTAAAGGAAGGCTATTCATACAGGGTTCTGTAATTTAAGGACTTAAAATATCTTATGCAATAACATACAATTGTATTTTCTTTCTTAAAGTTTATTATTTCAGAGTCTTACTTCTGTGGAAACGTTTTATTTTTTTCAATTAAATGTTGATGGAAAGATTGCTTTAATGAATTAAAGCAAATGCTGGGTAATATAGTTTCATCTGGCTTCTCTGCTTTCAGTGTTTGTTGGAATTGTCACTATGCAGGGGTTCAGTTGTGAGCAGAAAAGAATGTATTGTCGTACCTGCAGGGCATTAGAAATCATGGCTAGGTTTCTTTTCTGATCTAGGCAGTGATACAGTGTCATTGAGTTTGTACTCTGATGAATTCAAGCAACAAGCTGCTCTGTTCTGAGTGCTCACTTTCTCCTTCTTTTTCTGTTTTGCCCTGTTCTCACATCTATCGTAGTCTACAATACTGTATCTCATTGTGCCAAATGAGCTCAAGTTGGTGTCTTGCCAATGCTAAAAGGCATTGACTCAAAAAGACCTATGAGAATGCTGAAATGAAACTTCTGGATTGTATTTTCTTCTTGATTCCTGTTTTAAAGTATACACTATTGTATTTTTCTTCATCACACATTCAAACTAACACAGTGCCGTGTAACAATAAACAATACTGAACTGCCAGCCTTTAACTTCTACTGTTTGCTTAGGAAGCATGCGAGAGCTAATGTGAAAGCATATTAATTCATTCTATTACCAATGCATGATAAATAACAGATGTTGCAATAAAAATGGTTCAGGAAGAGGTAAGATACGTTTTCTGTTTGACAGCCACTTTTGACTATGTCAAACAAAGCCATAAGACATAGCTTTAGCCAATATGTCATGCAGACTTCTTAAAACAAGATTATGCAGCTGCCCGACCCCATTCTTTCAGAAATCTTTTCCAAAGATTTTATTACATTCTGATGTGGTTACACTATGCTACTGAGAGACACTGACACAAGGAGCCCAGGGATGTCCTTTGTGTTATGGGGAGTTATGTGCAGCCAGACTTACTGTGGAGCCTTTGCTGGCTCCAGCACTGTAAGCATAGAAGCAGTGTACAACTCTGCTTTCCCACACACTGTCCTGCATTGAAACTATTCATCTGGATTCAAAGACCTGACCTTAAGAGATAAAAGCTTATCCTGTAATAAACCAGACATGAGTAATGATGTTGGAGCTCCTCACGCCTGTTTGATCTGCAGAAACATTATTTGCTGCAGTGCTTTCTAATGGCATTGAAACAAGCTCCATAGGATGACACTGGGAGGACCTGCAGTAGAGTTGCAGGAGGAAGCCAAGATGGTCGTATGAAATACAGTAAGCACCTTACTCTTTAAGTATACAGCTTCCCTGAAAATATGTTCTTGTCAGCATTCCTACTGTTGGATCCTTCCTTACAGTTATGAGACCACATGATTATGATTTTGCAGGGTAAACCTAAAGGATTCTTTTAAAAGTTTCTTAAATTTCTTGACAAGAAGAGCAAGTCTATTATTAATATGTCTATAGGACTGTTTTAACTACTGACTGCTTGGCAATAAATTTGCTTTACTTTCAATGAGTTTTATTTCCCTATTGTTTTTCTTTCTCATTCATGGATAATATCAAACTAAAAATACTGATTTTTTTTCCCCATATGTTTTGTTAAAAAGAAAAATGGCACTTTTTGATGGGAAAGAGACCATAGTTTTCTGCTTGTAGGTAATATTTCTAGTCAAATTGTATGTTGTCAGTAGCATTAGCTTTAGGCATGCTTCTGTTAGTGAGCCTCACTTCTACCTTTATAATAATTCATAGAGCCTAAGAGATAGTGCATGTGTTATTGGCAGACTAGCCCTATTTATATGACATACATCCTGCATGGCGTATTTCATTGCCTGGATTTTATGCTGTGTGTCTGAACGGTGACCACAAGTAATGCATTTACAGTATATCCTTTTGTAGAACACAACTGTTCAGAGCTCTATGTACAAACTGTTTAGAAATTAAGTGTCTTGTAAATGTTCTTGTCCATAAAAGCAAGAGTTCCCACTTCTAGTATATTAGCGAAAGGCACACATTTATTTGCAGATCAGTCTCTGGACTGGTTTTATCAATTCTATAATCCAGCTGAATCAATGAATTTTTTTCTCTTCAGCTGGATTTCTGTCAAGCCCACAATCACTTTCCCTGTGTGCCTTGAATGTTTAATCAGTAAACACTGAGAGAAAATATTTAACTACAAACAAAAATCTATCATCGCTGCTATGTCATAAACACATAGGGAAATTCCTATTTAATTTTCTGAAATTGCTTGCTTACAGCACTAAATATGTAGGATTAAATTGGCTCTAAGAAAATGCAAACTGAGAAGCAGTAAGATGCTTTTGGCCCTATGCTGCTTCTGTAGCTTTGCAAAGATGCTATCAAACAGCATTTCAGTCATGGCAGGAATGAACTGGAAGTTGCTTGAGAAAAGGTGGTGGGTAGGTAAAAGGTTGCTACAAAACCTTAAACCACCCCTAAGGTCATATTGCTTGAAAGCAGCTTGAAAGCTGCTTGAAATAACAAATGTTAAAAGCAAGTAATGCAACTGTGGAGTAAATACAAAAGTGCTGTCTAACAAGACAAGGAGATAAAAAGACAAAGATGAGGTACCTCTGAATGAAAGAGAAGCAATGGCTATCTATATGGCCTTTCCTTAATCCTTACGTCCCTTCTGCAGCTTCAAGCCCCAGCCATCTCTCACATTCCTCATCTGAATATCCCATTGTCTCAGTTCCATTCTCTTTTCTTTCTTCTGTGTGATCATCATTTAACATCTTTGCTGACTGGAGGCCTCCTTCTTTAATGCTCTCCCAACTATCTCCCCTCTGACAGCTTGATTTTCCATTTGCCACGTTACTGCAGCCCTCATTCTGTCTATAGCACCTTGATTCACCTTATGATCTTTCATTCATCTTATCATTTTCTGTTATTTAGAAATCAGTGCAGCTTTCTCTCTTTCCATTCAAACTGCACAGTCAATTGCCCAACCTGTTGTGAGTGAAGCACTGTTTGTTCCCAGATCTTTTTCCTTTCCTCTTCTTTTTTAAGCCATACTGTTTGATACTAGTAATTTCCATCCCTTCCTGCTGTGAGTCCTTTGTATGATGCTCGTTCCATCAATTTCTGATTTCTCTGCTGTTTACAACCTCTTTTTCTTGCTCTGCCTACTCTATTGCTGACTTCTTGACTGAATTTGTTTTCAAAATGCAGACTGCTGCTTGAGTTTGAACTGTGCGACAGAGATCATGTTCAAGAGCTAGTATCTCTTTTTTAGAAACCAGTCTTTCCAGTGCACGTTACTTTCAAACCATCTTTGTATCAATACCTGGGGGCCCACCTCTCCAAAGTGAGTTACAGCCTCACATCACTGCACTCAGAAAAGGGAGTTTCTACCCAGAGAATTTGATTCAAATACTGAAAATAAAAGGGAGCAGCTAAATATCAACAGTGTTGCTCCTGCTTTACAGTGGCTGAGCTGAGAGTTTAATTCAGAACTTGTAAAACCTATTCCAATTTATTAATCACTGAAATACCGTGATTCGGATTGTCATCACCCTGATCCTTCTAGAAGCCAAACCAAGCCTGGACTGATGTGGAGATTTCCTCAGCTCCTGCCCTAGTTACCGGCTGCCACAATTAAGGTGCTACCAATTCTGATGGCAGTTGTATTGCAGACTTCACTGGGAAGTGCAATCAACCAGTAGAAACTGGTTCAAGGGCACTAAACCAGGCTGCTGCTATTTCAGCTGTCCAGGAAACTAGTGTGATTGTATGTAACAATACGGTCAGTGCACTTAGTGGCAACTGTCTTCAGTTTTCCCAACTTTTTCCATTTTTTCTTTCAGTGAGAAGTACATCACAAACAAGCAGAGATATGAACACAAATGCTAATGTGTGGTAAGCAATGCTTCTGGTATGCAAGTTGGCTCATCTTAAAGGACTTGATTTTCTGTTCTGTTGCATTGGAGAAGTAAATCCTTGAGAATGGAAATCTTAAAAACGTATCCAGACTTAGTAGTCACTTTCTAGAATCTTGGCCGCATCTTTATATGATGCATGCAATGCTTATTCACTGTAAAAACCTCTTTTTTCCTAAAGCCGACAACTCTTCAGCATGAATCCAGGTTTCACACTAAAATCTTTAATGCCCTCAAGGGAGATAATGCATTAAGCAATGGATTGTATGAAAGTATATAACCTAGTATTTATAAGCTGCTAATAATCCCCAGCTTTCAAATAGATGCCACAGCTGGCAAACTGAACATAATTAAGTAGAGAGTCATAATTCCATAAACAGTCTTTCTCAGTCATATCACCACAGTAATTTCTGTTCATGAGATGTAACGAACAGAAAGGTTAACAAATATATTTGCTAATTAAGTCCTCAGCTAAATCAAAATTAAAGCACAGATGCCTTCTTCTTCCTTTCCTTCTTCCTGACTGCGTAGGAACGGCTTGCTAAGAAATTGTCATATTTTTCATTTAAATAACATGTTTTTACTGACAAAACAAAGGCAGGCAGATACTAATAACTCTGCAAAGTGGTTCTGCATTTGTTAGTGAGGGTGAAGTCAAGATGAAGAGGTGGGAGAGGTGCTGGGAAAGGCAGGAGGTAGGAGAAATACAGGTTGTGAATTCAGTGTCAAACTGGTAATGAATGTGGTAATCGGCTCTGACAGGGAAGATGTATTTCTAACTGGCTTTCCAAGCTTCAGTCTTGATCTTGGCAGGCAGAGAGAGAAAAGGCTAGTGAACAATCCTGTAGGCAAAACCATAACTATTTACAACCTGAGCAGAGATGTGCAGTGTGGAAGGTGGAAAGGGGCCACTTGAGGCCACGCTTTTAATTGAGAATCCCTGTCTTTATGCATACCTTTGGCTTATTTCTAAGCCTGTCTTAGCAAGGTTGATTTCTAAACTACTGTGCTCACTGTCAATATTTTTAAGCATTATTTTCTTCTTTTCTGACTCCTTTTATTGTAATTTTTACTTTAAAAATAAGAAGAGATTGATAATGCGATACCTAGATACATCATCATGTTTCAGTGATCTTAGTGACATATGCATATGTAAGAAGTGCTGTTCTGTTACTAGAATAAAATATTTTAAAATCTGGAATGATTCAGACCAATACTTACAATTTTTAGAACCTGTTCTAAAACATTATTTAGAAGAATGTGGTGTGCATGAATGAAGACCTTTCGAGTAAGTTAATCGTCAGCCACAAAGCAGTGTTATTCATTCAAAGCTTTTTATTCATTAACGTGCTATGGACCAAAGAAAGAGAGTACAAATAAGGCAGCATAATACTCATTGGCTTCAAGTTACTTATATAGTTTTTGTGGTGTCTATTTTACCCTGTTACACTCTATACACTGCCTGTCCAGGTGCTCTGAACAATCCTATTTATTAATTCCTTCTTCAACATGGCTGTGGAGCAAGCAGGCTGTACCTAGGTTGCGTAACTATGCTGCATATATAGTATGTTGTGTTATGTTAGGCAAGAAGCAGCCCCACAGTGCGATTGCTCCTCAGGTGGCTATCTGTCTGTGGTGGTATATTTTTCTTTATGGACTGTAGAGAGAGGAAGAGATGACTATCCAACTGCCTAAAGCAAGTGACTCAAGCTAGGTGGGGTTGAATTCCTGAATTCCTCCCCTCATAGCAGCACCTAGTTCAATGGATGAGCAGCCCTGAAAGCTTGTTACAGTCCAAATCAGAGAACACTTCCAAATTCCATTTGATTGCTACATCCTGATGCTTTGAGACAAAATAACTTTTACAAGATGCACTATGTCTTACATCATGCAAGTACGGAAAAATTGCAAAATGCCTTAACAAGGGAAACCTCTTGCTTCATTCTACAGATAAGAAACTGAGGCAAAGAAGCTGTTTTCCTACCTTGGCAGGTCCAGTTCTGTCACTGTTCTTTAGGCTTTATCACCTTATTCTCCTATTACTTTAACACTTGATATGCCGTGCCAATAGGGGCAAGGTGTTTCCCACTGACATCAGTGTAGCCAGGTCGTGTCTGTGATGAATGATGGAAGAAAGGAGTCCTTTATATTTTCATACTGATAAGAGCCTTATTACTCATGCATAATTTGGCTCTGTTTCCATGTGAATATCATATTCAGGGCTTACTGTATGGCCTGCATTTCATTTGGACCTATGATTTTCTGGTATCGGGTCTAACTGTCTCACTGCAGTGTTAGATTTCATAGGACGGCATTCCAAAGCCTGGGATGCATCAGCAGAAATTTTTAATTTCGAATGCCCAACTGACATCTGTTGTAAGCTGTTCTTAAGACAGATGACTTTCCTTATGGCTGGAGAACAGCAAGCTTTTATCAGCAATAAGCTTGCCACAGTTTCTTGTCAATGATACATCAAGGTCAAACATTTGGAGCAGTTGAAGAGGAGACAGCCCGTTTCAAAGCTCCTTTGTTCATAAGCGCATGGCCAAAGCTGTAAGCTTCCTAGGGCTGCAAAGAAAATTAGATTTATGGAGTTTTAAACATGAAAAGGTATTTTAGCAAATGCTGTAGAAAAGCAGAACAGCTATTCTAATATTAAAGCACTTTTATTCTTTAAAATAATATTTATTTCCACCACCACCCCAGTTTAAAATTGACAGTATCTCTTTAACATTCCTCTCCAACAATAAAACACCTCATTCTTACATGGTTTGTATGTAGCTGTAGAGGAAGCATCCCCACACTGTTTGCTGCATGATACTAATGGCCCTGGAAACCAAACTCCTTATGCTGCAGAACAAATACAGCAAAGATTATAAAAACCCCAACAACCAAAAGGCACAATTTACAACATTCCTGGAAACATCGTGGATCTGTCCTGGAGATTGTAAGTAGGTCCTGGTCAAGACTTGGTATTCAACCTATAGTGCTATATAAACACTCCGGTCAGTGGTTCGCTAAACAGAGATTGGATTGTATCCAGGCCGTTTCCCATCTGCTGTATCCTGCTCCCACTCATGCACACAGCATTTTCAAAGACAGAACTAACCCCTGCTGTGTTTTCTGGGATGCCTGATTTAAAACTTCCACACTGGGCTCAGCTGCTTGACTGAGCCTCTCAGGTGAGAGGAACGGCATGTGTTATTGCCAGATGCCGGCCTGGACATTGTGCATGAGCCCTTCTGCTGTAGCAGGGCTGGGCATGTGCAGAGGAAGACTCCAAGGCTGTTTTGAGTAAAAATCTGAGCTAGTTCTGGAGGGTGCTTGACCCCACGGTAAGTAAAGTCCTAATTGTAGAGCTTAGCTTACTGAGCTCCACTGGCCTAAGCATCTCCTTAGGGCTGTAGGTCCGTTTTTGAGACCAGCTGTAAGGTCACACAGGGAAGGTGCAGCACAGCTGGCTATCCATCCCCATGGTCTCACATCCTAGGCCCATATGGAACTGCCAAACCAGTTTTTTTCACTGCAAGCTCTGATTTATGCATCTGACAATGCCATGTAAGTTTCCTTTGCTGCAGCTACAGCCTATGTATTTCACAGCTTTCTACAGCCACTAAGAATCATTATTTTTACCTAAACTGATGATAGTTCAGGTCAGCGGAAGTTAACCAAATACTTATCAAATCAGTGTGTCTACAGAAACCCATGGCAGAAGAAAAGAGGTTTATTTTGCATTTCAAAGCACCCTTTTGATCTAGATGAGTGCCTTCAATTAAGTGGCATTTTTTCAAGTTATTTTATTTATAATTAATAATAAATGTATTTTTTAAACCCTCATGACCATTCATTTTTTTATTCTTTACACTATTTTACATCAGAGTATGATAAGTTTGGGTTCATGACTCCTTAATCAGCTACATTCACTATCTAGATATTTTTTTCCTTGTTACTGTGATAAACTAAGCTCACCACCTGGCCTCCTGGTTTGGCTGCAACCTTAACATCTTCAGGTGCACTGCACAGCTGTAATAGCTCATGCAAATAATCTGCCTTGCACTTGCATTTGACTTAGTATTGAGCATGAGAAATGAACTGGAGAATCGCATATATGAGAACAGAGTGATTTATCACATTCAGTATCACATTTAATATCACTTTGTTAAATGATGTGGTTTAATTTTTACACAATCATTCGCATATGCTAAAAGTAAGCCACTGTAAGGAACCCTGTAAGTGAAAGATGCTATGTTTTCTTTCACAATCGCTTTTGGCATTTTCATGTCAAGATAAAAAATAAACGGTAAAAAAATAGTGCAGTTTCCAGATAGGTAAAGTCATGCATGAACTACAGGTTTCTGCACATTTATGAAAATATACTGCTTGGTAATACGCTAAAGTTTTAACAACTATTACAGCAGTATTTTAACTTCTGGTTCCGTTACATTTAGTTGCAGTTAAAGCAGTATGCAGAGGCCAGTTAGGTTAACTACTGAAGTGCTCTCCTTAGGAGTGACTTTCCATGGTTTGAAGATAAATCATGGAAAAATAACCAGAGCCTTCATATATGACAAAATAATAACTTATCCGCACTGGTCCAGTAAATGAAACAGTGAATTTTGTCTAGTTGTGAAAAGCATACTATACAAGCTGCGTTTTGCCCATTTTTCCCTTCAGTTCTGCAGCACATTGAGCTTTGCAAGCACCTCACAGAGCATTTCCAGGGAATTACTTCTATCATCTAATAAAGAGTGGTAAACAGCCACAGTGAGGGAAAAAAAAAGGAGTTTGCTGGTATGACCAGTGGTAAGTACCCAGGAATTCATGGTTTATAATGCATGTTCATAATCTGGCTTTGCTGATTTTGCAGCGATGATAGAGACACAGGTGGTTTGGCCTAGTTTCTGCTAGCTATTCAAATAGCTGCAGGAATGAAAAGAAAGCCAACAGGCAAAACACTGTAAAAATGGATTGATTAATTTTTCTTAGTAATTGCATCTGTGGGATCAACTTGTGCTGAAGGGGGAATGTGGAAACAGGGGGGAAGTTCTGACTTCACATCCATCCAGACTACCTGAAAGTAAGATCAGGCCTGATCCTTAAACAGGGAGAGGGACACGACTCCAAGGCCTGAACACCCTGAACTGCCATCTAGAAGTACAAGCTCTTGTTGCCTCTCTGATCTTACTACATTGGATGTTTCTACCCATGATGGAACATTGTTAGTTTTATTTGCAGGTCAGCTCTATAAATGCGTCAAGATAAAAACCAGATTTTGTAAATGAACAAACCACCTCTCTCCATCATGCTCCTCCTTCCCTGATTCTGTCCCCTTTCTAACTGTCTCGCCATTTCTTTGCAAGGAGAACAAGAGAACAATTGTACACAGCTGTGGCAGTTGGCCAAGACAATCATAGTCCCCTCACCTGGTGCCTCTTCATCGCTTCCTGAACATCTGTACACTGCTGCTACCACCACTCCACATCTAGACACAGATAGCATTTTCCTTGTAAAATAAGCCCTCCTTTTTCTTGCTGTAGCTAAGGCAGCAATGCTCATTTCTGCTGCTTCCAGACCTAAGGCCCAGCGCAGGAGGAGATTACATGGATTCTGCTAGCCTTTCATAAAACAGGCTATTATGCTCAGACAAGCTTAGATGTATTTTTATGTCAAATAAAACTCCCTCGAAAAAGCCTCATACTCCACTTTAATTCTTAAGTCAAAAAGAAAATAAATGCAAGGAAAGGAGTCAGTCTGGCTTGATTTGTTGCCCATATATAAGCATCTGGGGTGATAGGAAATGCCCTCAGGTACCTTGCCTAGTATCCAGCTGCTGGTCCAGAATGTCTTTGATCTCCTATAGGGGCTTACCCACATCTGCCAGCCCCATGTGCAGGTCTTAGAAACTCTAAGACCTAAACCAACATGAGATGAGTTTCAAAATGTTGTTCCAAGTCAGTTTATTAACTGAAGAACACCTTAGGATATCTCAGACCACACCAGATGCTTATCTGGGTAACTGAATCAAATTCAGTAGGCTTAGAGGAATTTACACTTTAAAAAAGGTATCTGGTAATACGTTAATAGAGATCCTCACTGAGCTATGAAAAAGATACAGAGACTTTTCAAATACAATAGCAAGTAGAAAGGATGACATTTAACAAAAAACGAAAAAAAAAAGTATTTCTTTTCTGGTTGAAATATTCCTTTCAAGGGAAAGGAAAAAGGATGTACTACCATGTGTTTGCAGGACTGTTAGAAGTGGCAGTAACACAGTATTCAGCCACTACTATATCTGCAAAGAACTAAAAAGCGGTAGCTTTATTCAGAAATTTAGAGAATAAGATACATAATTGGTTAAAACATCCAGTTCTATTTCAACAACACTGGAGCCTTAAACATCAAAGTAAACCCCAGACCCACATCTGTCTGAGTGACTGCTGCTTAGACCTCATGAATGCTGTGGATTCTCTCAGCTTACCACCGTGAGATTAAAATCAAACCTTAAATTGTGTTTCATTGGGTAGTTCACATCAAAAGCTCATAAAAACCTTAAATATTTAAATGAGTTTAACTAAAGATGCTGAGCTTTTTTCTTTTTTTTCTTTCCACCTTCCCCATTCAAGCTGGTATGATTAGAGGAAGAATTGTATTAAGCCTTCTTTATAAAGTTACAAGCAGTAAGATTCATAGATACAGTATTTCTCTTCAAATCTTACCCTGAAATTATATTAGTGATTAAGGCAGCATCCCTCAAAATGCCATTAAGACATCCCTGATTTTAGTCTAGACTACAGAACATACTTAATTGGAATAAGGGATAACATTTTCAAAATTAACCGAAAAGCCTCAGGACCCTTGTAGAAACTTTAATGCTTCATTAAAAACAAGAACCAAAACCAAACCCCAAACTGTTGTCTCTGCCTTTAACATGAGTCAGAGGGGAAAAAAGGAAAAAAAGGTGCCATCTCATGCAAGTATTCAGAAAATTGCATCGCTGCCTCTCTGGGAAATGCTACCAATGTGTCTGATCTGTGCTTTGTGCCTTTTTCTCATGGTAATCTTTTATCTGGGAACAAAGCCATGCTTGCTGAAACAGCTCTGCTTGTATAAAGTAACAGCTTGTCCAATAAGCCACAAAGGACAATTTAGTTCTCAGCACAAATAACCTGTCTGACTCTAGATGAGCCTCCTCAAGGAACGGAGCAATAAAGCTCCATTCTCAAATGAAGCTAAACAACCTGGTTACACCATGCTAACACTGTCACAGGTAGCATCTGGATACCAAAGTAAACTCATGCAGAATATGTGTATATAGTCAGAATATGTGCCCATCTCTGGGCTGGCCTGTGTATACAAATCAAAGGTTGTTACACATAACATCACCTTAATGTCATTCGAAGATCTGCCTTTCTAAGTTCTTCACACAGGGCTGGACTTAGCACCCAGAGAAGTGGTTCCACTTATCTTGACTATGGTATCCCATGTCAAATATTCCACTACAAACCAAGCTAACATAAGTCCATAGCTCTGTAAGAGAAGAATTACATAAGAACTAAGACCAGAGAAAGGCATTTGCTCCTCTAAAAAAGGCAGTCATTGTGTACCTCAGTCACATTAAAATGAACTTAGCCTAAAATGAACTTACTTCAGAATAGTGCATAGGTGTCTGTCTGGATGTACTTCTACTGTAACTCAAACTATTACTGTGATAAACTGGTAAATAAGGGAAAGTAAAGTGATAGTTACTATAAATTTGAGGGGGTAGTCAGATACTGAAAAGGATAATGGTACCTTGGGGTATTTTGTCAGTACCCAGAGAGAATACGAATTACAAATGAAGAGTATAAGAATATTTGAGAGAATATAGTAATTGCCACAAATAAGGAATTATGTTACCCTTACCTTATTTTTAAAAACAGATTCAAGCACATTAACAATCAAACAATGAATTTATTTGCAGGACACATTTATCACACATCGAAAACAATACTTATTGTTTGGTTGATTAAATAGAGAAAAAAACCAAAACAAAACCACAATACATTATTCAAAGTGTTCCATATATTCGTTAGCTGACATTTCCAAAATGAAGCTTTCTCTTTTTTTGTCTTCTTTTTTTTCTTTAAAAAAAAAACCCAAACCCCACGATCATGAACAATGCATAGTGGGAACAAAGGGTCTAGAAATCTAACATTCCACAGCTGTGAGTCAATGAGAAAAATAAGGCTATATAAAGGAAAAAAAAACCCACAGTGAATTTCAAAACAATACATATTCCACTGACAGGCTTCAGATAAGATCATCTGACCATAGGAAATATAAAAGCAAAGTTATGTAGGGAAAAGAGGGATTTAAAATATTAACAAACAACTTGGGAAGGAAAAAAACTAGATTATTTCTCTAGTGATGGCTTAGAAATACCATCCAAACTTTCAAACTAATATCAAATGAAGGTAAATTACACCGTGGTGCTGTAAGAAACAACATGAACATGTAGAGGTGGGAAATATCAAAGTCCATTTTGCTAAATAAGCTACAACTATCCATACCACTTATTCAGCACATATTTATGAGTAGAATGACAAAGTGTTAAAAAAACCAAAAGTTTGATCACCAGTCACTGAATGATTCAGTGAAGGGCTGGAAAACATATCTGCATGCTCTGAAATGTTAATTACAAGTTCTTTTCACATTTCATGCCAATGTAAATGGAATGAATGGAACTGCAGTGTCATATCCTGCTCTTTGTTCCTGTCCTTTCACACTAGGTCAGCACTGTGAAGGTTTCATAAAGCTGCCATAAACAGGTTCTTCGCTGCCCTTAGTTGCTGCCATCTGCTTTTCACATGATCGTACTGGATGAGTCCAAGGAACAAGAAAGAGTCACAGAGCTGCTGTTTTCTGGCAGTCCCTAGTACAATGCTTCCCATATGCTGCACTAGTACAAGATAGGTATCGCAGATAACTCTGCCACATTAAATAACTAATCTATAGGTACTGTTCAGAATCAAGAGAGTATAAAATAATTGCTAATGTTGGATCTTACCCGAGTTAGATTCAGCTTCCTTACTCACAAGGTCACAAGGACAAAGCTGAGGCAAGACTGGTTGTAGAAACTGGTCTGAATGCAGGTGTATAGAATATATAAATAACTATTTCCAGAGTTTAATTTACATCTTTTTAAAGCAACTGAATACAGATGATGCTACAAAAACCTTTATAACCCTTCTTCATCTGCCATAAATGATATTCAGATACAAATTAAGATCTTACAGAGAGAAGACATAGAATTTATTTAGAAAAATATTTGCTACAGGTCATCCTTTGCCGTTGTATAAAATATGTGAGAAACTATTGGAGAACTTGAATTGTTGATATTCTAAACTGAACAAAAATATATCCTTATTTCGAGAAAGCTGAAACACCTTGATTGCTATGGGGACATCTGTCCTGAAAACATTACTTTTCAGTATACTCTAACTAGTCTCACTCATCCAGTTATTGTTCAGAACAGCACAGACAGCAGCATTTAGAGAGTGATGGATTCTAAGGTTGACCTCTTTTAGTTGCCCTGGAAAATCTGTGTTTATTATACTTGTAGCTGAGGCTTCACAGAAAGCAAGAAACATATTTTAAACACCAGTTGAACAAAACTCATGCAGCTGTGGCTACATTATGTCCACCACTTATTAAATAAGTTAGAGCAGTTATGGAAGAAAAATATAGACGCCATTTTAAAATCCAAAGAAAGCCATGGAATTTATAGAGAGAAGGAAAAGAAAAAAAAACCCTACACTGCACATTATAGAAGACTGCTGTTAAGTTATGCCTGAAAAAAGCAGCAATACAGACTGTGGTTGTGTACATATCTATTATATGCATGTGTGCATGTGTACACACACATATACACAAACACAGAATCATCATCACTGAAAAAATGACTCAGTACAGTTTTCTGTTTCATTCTAGATAAAAAGGATAACAACGGATTTTCCACCATGGCTCATAAATTTGGGCTGACAAATCTGCAAGTTCACCTATACCTTTTCTAGTGAAGTTTCTTCACTTCACTTGTACAGAAGCAAGATGGTTTTAATTTCCTCAGTTAGCAAAGAGTGAGAAACAGCCAACATGCTAAGAATTTTGCCATTTTCATCTCATATCATGCATTATCAAAACATGCTGCAGAAGTCTTTGCTGATATAAAAAAAGTCTCATAAAAAAACAAGTCAGAACAATGACTGATTATAATAATGAAATTCTTCTGGCAATTTTCAAGTAAAAGCTACGTATAACAGTTCCCAATGTTAGACATTATTTTTTCCATCTGATACAGATTTAAAATGCATAGTATATACATAAATAGTAGTATCCATCCAATCTTTAAGAGTGTTCTGTTTTATACTCAGTCAATATGCCCTGTAATTATATTGATGGATTCTGTATTGAAGAATACAGAATCTTTCTGAAGGGCTAATTAGAATGAGATGTGGAAAGATTTCATTTTAATGAAAGGCTTCCTTTCAATTTTTACAAAAACATAAATAGAAGAAACATTGCAAATACTCCAAAGTAAAAATCCAACACACAAAAACCATTGTGTCCTTCTGTGTTCTCTCTTGCTAAACAAACAGGAATCCAGCAAAACTGCTCCCAGTAGCTGTACGTATGGTACGTGCTTACCAGAGTGTAATCCATATGTTAGGCTTATAGGAGAATGAAATGCATCCACCGAACAACTGTTTCTTCAGAGTGGTCCAACTTAACTATTACCTTTGCCCAGAGGTAATCTAAAGTGTGCTGGGTCACCATTCATACCCAGTTTGTTTGAAGTCTTGATTCAAAGCACCTGTACATATGTAAATCAACCCTTATTTAGTAGAACTCCAGCACATGGAGAAATGGACTCAGGAATTATTTTTAAACACTTCTAGTACTCTCTCTCACACATAAGATAACCAGGGTCATTATGGTGTATTAGTGTGTTTTGCTAAAACCATGACCGATGTCTTCTCTACCCTCTTTGATTATGAGGTGAAAACACAGACTGAAGTTCTACTTAGTAGAACTGTGGCTTTCAGTGATTGTGTAAATTTAAATGGACTGGATTTAGTTCCCTTTGGTAAAACATCATGTTTTGGTAGCACATCAAATAACCACGAACAACCTGCCAGCCTCATTATAGGAGATGTAACTTCTATAAGTTAATTCAGAAACTTTGTTTTTTAAATAACTTGCCTACATCTCCAGGTGGGGTTCTATGCCAAAGGAGTCTCCTAAGCAGTTGTAGTCATCATGAATAAAGATATAAATTCAAATTTGAAATGTTTTCCGCAGAATATTTTTGAAATCACCATAGATGCATTTATTGTTGCTTTAGATAAGACAGCACTGATACATAATTAGTAGCCATTTTGAAAAGTAAATACCCTGTCTTACTAAATTGCATTAAAACTCCTAAGTGCAAATTAATTTTGTGCACTGTAGACTGGACAAGACATTGAGATAGAGAAAAGTGGCACAGAGCCACGGAAAAAAAAAGAGCTCAGGTTAGTAAACAACCACTTAGGTGAGCGAGCAGGCTTCTGGAACATAGCCTCAGAGCCAGGTGCTCCTATACCTCCTGTCCATAGAGAGACGGCGGAGTGACCCATCAGAACTGCTACCCTGAAACCCCTATATGTTTCTAGAAGTGATGATGAGTTAAACTTTCAGGGTGTCTCTGAAAGAAAGAGAAGCCCGTTGGCAGTTTCTGATAGTTTCTGTTTCCTTTCTTGCACTTTGCGTGACTTTTAGCAGTCTCCAAAGGGACCAACTCATGCTGGATTGGCTGGAGAATTTACTCTAACTGGGATTTGTGCCGACATGCCTGGGTTGAAATGACTGAAAATGAGAGGCATGAGCCTGCCACCTCACAGAGGTGAACTTCAAGAGGACCACCCAGCCTGTGACAGCACTGGACAGGTAAGTAAAGTAACACAACAACAAACAAACAAACTTGCTCTCTCACTACTGTTTGCATCATCTTGAGAAAAGAACTCATCTTCAGTGTGAAGGCTACTGTGCCAAAATACAATAGCACATCAGCAGGCAAATGCAAACATCATAGTTACGAATCCATGCTGTAGCACCAGGAACTGGGCTCAGCCCCACTTTTAGAATTATCCAAGCTTTTACCTCTGGTGGCAACAGCATCTATATAAGTATTCATGAGCTTAGTTTCCACTTCAGTTCCTAATGGAAAGGCCATTTCTGTAAAGAACTCTGAGCTGTAGTGGCTTCTATAAGGAGCACTGTCCAAGGCAGAAGTTGCAGGGCATTTTTCAAAATTTTCCTATGTCAAATATTTAGGCTCCCACACTAAGGCTTTTTTGCCCTTTTTTTTTTTTTAATATCTGAATATATTGAGGCAAGCTCTGATTGCACCTAATTTATATAAGCAAGACAATATATCACAGGAGGACACAACGGTCAATATATAATTCTATTGGGTACAAAATATTTCAGACTTTAGAGCTTCAAAGTATGCTAGACACTTCAGTCAGCAAAACACTGACTGTTCTACCACTGTTCATTTAAGAAGAAGGATATGGTCTGTATTCATTTCAAAAACAAAGCCAAACGTTTAAATAGTTCAATTCACAATCATGTTCTTCCTCTAAAAAACTGTGGTCCAAGACCAGCTTCAGCTAGACATCTTTGTTAGCTATCTTTGAACAGAATGAATCCTAACAAAGTAAAACAACCCTTTGAAAGACAGAAAACCATCAGTGAGTTACTGTACATATTACATGCATAGCATCAGGAGACAGACACCATAAAAACAACAGGTTTCACTTTTAACTGTAAACAGGTATAGTTTAATAACAACAATATTATTTTTCTGAGTAAACAACATAAACATTATTTATCACTTAGGAATAACTGTGTACAGAATACTTCAGCACTCAGAAACCAAATCCCGGTTATTTTGTAGCTATTGCTGACAAATATTGCCTTTAAAAAGTCTTCAGCTGCGTATGATATTATACAACTGAATTTGTAAGAAACACAGTCATGTGGGCTTTGTTATCCTCCCATATGCTTCATTTTTAACAGACGCTGACACTTCTCATCTACATCCTGAGGACAACATGCTTCCAGTCATTTTGGCCAGCTGAAAAGGAAAGATACTAACCCATATGGCCTTTCTCTCCTCATTACCACATGGTAAGCAACTACTGAGCTTTTCACCATTTTGAGATCAGACTTTAGGGCTTCTCAGAGTCCAGTTTGGTAAAATACCAGATAGAAAAAAAACAAAACAAGACACTCAAGACTCTGCTGACTGAGAAGCGATCAGAGCTCACACTGATTTTCTGACAATTATTCAACTTGTAAAGTAAAACCTAAGTGGTTTTTAATCCCACTTTACAAATGTTTGAGGCCAAATAATTCCCTCACTTTGAGATCTGAATTAATTCTTAGACTTTTTCCTGTGAATCTTTACAATGCAATCACTCTAAGATTAGCGCAGTGCTAAAAACCGTATATAAAAAGGTTCATACTTCTTTCTATTAGATTTCCCATGATCACAGGCACAAGATTGTATAGTTTTAAATTAAAACAGCAGCCACCACTCATTGTTCTTCCAGTGTCATTTTAAGGGAATTATTTCAGTCTCAGCACTGAACAAGTTTTAAAAGGCAATGGATTCATTATTTCTGTGTACTTTGAGAACTGATGGAAACGTATCCAACGTTCTATCGCGCTGTCACCATCCAAAGTCCCAGTGCAACATTGGCAGCCAAAAGTGCACTACCAGCAAGCAAAATTAAAAAGCCAACAAGCTCTCTGTTTTGTTTCTCTACAATCAGGGAGCTCAGAGTGGCTTCCAGGAATGAATTTAATATCCACTGACCATCCAAAGCAAAGCAGGGTACAGCATTGATAACTGCCAGTGCTCCAGACAATGAAATGAGGCACCTGTTTGACATTAGTTAAGGTTCACGAATAATTTTGAATAAAACGTAAAAAAAAAAATACAAAACATATTTTATGTTTCTAATATGCAGAAACATCTCAGAGTTATATTTCTTAGCTGCCATTCTGTTTCACAAAAATTATATAATGAGTTTTACCCTATAATACACCCAGCTCAGAGAATTGCCTTCATAGATTCACTTCTTTTTAAGCACTAGGTTTGGATACTTAAAACAACCTGCAGTCTTTATGACTCAGATGAAAGCAGGAGACAGCAAAGCCACACTTAACGTTGCCCATCTTCCTCCCTTGTTTTGTGTGGTTTTGGAGGAAGCTTACAGCTCTGACACCACGCCTGAAGTAAGAAGGTATTCTAGACCTATGACCTAAGTATGAAATGATGATTAGAAATATTTTCCAGAACACTCCCTCGCCAGGGTAAGTAAATGCCTAGAATATAACTGGAAATCTGGCCTCTCTCTCCTACTTACCTGTTAGCCAGAAAAGTTGAGTGCATTTCTGTACGTGCATGTGCATGTAACAGTAAGGCAAGGGTAGAATATTTCTATTATTGGTAAAAGCTTGCTAACTGTAATACTCACCTCCATCCTATTACAGCCAGACAAGAAGACATGAAACTCAGAAAGCAGCTGGGTCAGCATGAACCTTGGTGTGTTTCCAGAAAAGGGGAGCATGTGTAGCGTCTTAACTCCAGTTTTATGGACTACATTGAACTACACTGTTTAATTCTTCTATAGCCACTCATAAACATTTCCATTTCTAAGGCTAAGGGTTCTTAGATTTGTTATATTCAAGTCTACTGATCTTTATGCATCTATATATATCATCTTGTTCATTAATAAGCATGTTTTAACTGAATTACGATCCTGATTTTTTTCTTTTCTGTTGAATAAAACAAAACCAAAATAACCATACACTGTTATTTAGTTCAGTATAATAACTCAAAAAAATTATAAAAATCCAACATACCAAAGCTAGCAATAACATCTCATTTATCCTGCTGTAAATTCAGGCTTACTTTGACTTTCTTGTCAGAGATGTAAAGACTCACCCTCAAGAAAAGAGTCAAACAAAGTACTGACCAAAAATACCCTACTAAGCACAAGAAAGTGAGACATTTCATTTTGAGCTTGGCACACAGACAATAATCAATGCAGAGAAGGGATAAAGATGTCAAAACTCTACAGAAATGTTTCAGACATCCTGTCTAAAATGATATCCAACTGAAATTTTGCTGGTTCACCAAATTCTAAACAGTGCTCTTCTTGCCTTAAAAGAACAAATATACTTCAAAGGATACTTGCAAAATGTCTCTATCACCACAGGCAGATCGATGCTTAGAAAGTTTTGTCGTGGTACAAAACTGCTGAGACTTACTGAAATGGAAATATAAAGATACACAAAACATGAACAGTCATTCCAGGATTAAAAATTATGAAATTTAGATTATAGTTTTGCAGAAAAATCAGATCTGAAATGACATTTCTTCAAGGATAAATAACCAACCTAAGTATGGTTTTCCGTTGTTTTAGTTGTTAAGAGTGCAGCCACCAAATATTTCTTAAACATGGTCACTATTATAGTAAAGCCACTCCACAAAACACAATTAGCATGATTTCAGTGAAAGTAGATCTAACATATGTATTTTCAGAGGCAACTGGACATCTGCAGTCATAAAGACCACATTGTGTAATTCAAGTCCTTTTCAAAGAAAAACATATAAAGATTATAGCCACCAGACTTTTTCCAACATATGCAGTCCATATGTATACATTCATACTGTGGGTGCACACGTGTACTTTCTCGGAAGGCCAGAAAATTTTCTTGCAATACCTGTAGAAGACCCCTTGATGTGAGGCTGAGCTCATGGCGTAGAAGAGTGGGGGCAGATAGGGTGCAGAATTCTGCAGTCACTCTCAGAAAGTGACAGCTAGGAGATCATGTGGCTGCCCCATCCCTGGCAGTGTTTAAGGCCAGGTTGGATGGGGCTTGGAGCAACCTGGTCTAGTGGAAGGTGTCCCATGGCAGGGGGTTGGAACTGGATGAGCTTTAAGGTGCCTTCCAACCCAAACCCACCTGGGATTCTGTGGCCCTGCTAGGTGGTCAATATGAAGAAATCTTGAATGCATGGATCATCCTGAACTGTAATCCAGACCTTCCCAATGTTCTCGTCCTCATGAATATCCCCTATCACTGCCCAGCAGAGTTCTGCAACAGAGCTGAAGCTCAAAGAAGCAACACAGTGAGTGAAGATCTGGCTACACTGGTGCAGGCTACATAGGCTTAAGTGAAATTATCTTGGAGAAAGAGCCACAAGCATGGAAGTTCTGCAAACTTGTGCTTTGTATTTTCTTGTTGTTAAAATGTTCTGTACTTGTTGTTTGTTTAAGACACGAGGGAAGCACAGAAGTGGCCTTTATTCCTGGAAGGGGACGGTTACATCCTGGACTGTCAGTTCATAACAACATCCCAGTGCCACCTCCAAAGGCTGTGGGAAACGGTCTGAGTTCCTGCAGGCTGAAGGTCCATGTGAGGTCCCCAGAGGTAGGTTGATGTTCATCTTTAAGACTTATCTTACAGACATCAGTCTGTGATCTTTCTTTGATCAAAAAACTCTTCTTTAGGACTCCATGGCAGTCCTTCCAGATGGTGGGAAGTCTGTAATGCTGATGTATGTAGCCCTGGTTTACAGCCAGGTATTTTAAATCTGAAATATTGTTTCTTCTGTCTTGGATTTGAGACATCTGTGGAGGTAATGAGAGGAGTTTCATCTCCAGGGCCTGCATTCAGACCTGCTTCAGAAGTCTCAGGTTTTAAAAACACAAACCCCTTCTGTGGATAGGAACCTGCATCTCATTCAACACCAGTCACAGAGCTGGAAGGGATCTCCGGAGTCAGTTTGATCTAGTCTCCTACGCAAAGGCAGGAACAACTTCCTACCCAAAGGCAGGAAACACTCTTTATTCTCCTCTGATGAGGATGAATCCGCAGCATTCCTAAGCAGCCCAGTTCTGTTCTTCACTAGTCTAATGATAAACCAGGCTAATTCTTCCCATGAAGCCTTGCTCTGTATTTGTGTTTGCAGAGCCAAGTACTTGAGCTGTGCGTGGTGAAACAGAGTTTAACCACGCAACCCTCATGATAATTTAGGTCTGTGGCTGGATTCTATGCATTTGTCACCCCTCTCCTGGACTGGTGCTATTCCAGGTGTCTCTTCTGCCCTCTTTCACATAAGCTTCCGTTAGCAAAGGCCATCAGGGTGTTCCCTCCATACAAGAATCATTCATAAACCATCTTTCTTTCCAGACCCTATGGAGGCACAGACTGGCAGGAATGTCATACACATACTGCCTTTGGGTGTAACAGGCTGGAGACATGCTCATGAAAGTCAGCCTTAGCCCACATATGTGTAGCTGGGTGATGCAGTTAGATCCTTCACTGGCAGAAGGTTGCGCTTGTGTAAAGTTGTGCACCTATATGAAATTACACTGCCAGCTGGAATTCAGTTGCTCCTTTCCTCCTTTTGCTGCTGAAAGAGGGAACTTTTAATGAGGTCTGGGCTTCTACACTAGGGAAAATGTGCTCAGGCACCTATGCTATCTGCCTGTACATCCTCAGCACTCGCCCTGTGCTCCTCTCAGCATCTAAGATCCCAGCTGTGGAAGCTCTGTCTCAGTGGTGCTCAGCATATCCTACCCTCTGACTATTTTTCCAGCCATGACCTGGCACTTAAGAAAGGCTCTGCACTGGGCTCGGCTTCCTGCCAGGCTCACTGTGATAACTCTGTGTTTTGGGGCAAATGATAAACTGGCTGTGGTCAGACTCAGGACCTCACTGGTAGGTTGGATGCAGAGCTTTAGGGAGAACCTCTATGGAAAAACCATACAAGGTTAAATGCACCCCCACCTGTCAGTCACAGTTCCAGTATGGCCCATCTGCACAAGAGATGTATGTGGGGCCTTTGCTTTTTATAGGACAGACGGGTTCCTCTCTCTTGAACATGTCTATCTTCTGCTTTTTGTTTATCCCAGCAGATTCTGCTTAGTAACTGTTCATGCTGTTCACTCTTGTTTTTCTAGAACAAACATGAAAATCATTTTCCTGTGCCTTCTTTGTCACCAGACATTTGCCCACCAGAGCTTACTGTGTCAGGTAAGAGCCCTGCTAAACTGTTTCCTTTGCTCAGGTGACAAGCACAGCCTTGGTTCCTCAGCGCTGAGGAGGATAGAATTTATTCTGATCAGTGTTTATTCTGCTGTAGTGGAATCTAAAGGGGTGATAATGGCCCTCAGCCTGCTGGGAGAGAGGGAAGGCAGCAGCTTGGCTTTCTTAATGGGTAGTAATTATGTTAATGTTTGTCCATAGTAGCAAAATTCTTTACTAAGGCCTAAGAGGTCTCAGGTATTCGTAGGAAACTACTTCTCCCATTCCCAGCCTGTGGTTCAGCTGCAGCAGCGTCTTTGCCCATGTGCAAAGATCATGTCAGACCTGCATGCAGCAGGTCTCCTTGCAGGCAACATTCCCTTCTGCTGGGAATGGTGGTCCTTTGGGACACAGCTTAAAAAAGTCAACTAATGAGAGTTGTACTGTATGCAGTGATCCTGGGTGTTATGCAGTCTATGATGGCAACAAGAGGGGGTGAACTCGAATCATCATGTAGTTTCACAGGTCTCATAGAAATCAGAGGAAACCTCAATAACTGCCATGGTCCACTGTCAAGGGAGATGACCTCCAATAAGATACTCCATATTCCTATAATATGAAGGTTACTCCTGCCACAAGGAAAAGATGGGCTTTCCCTAATGAATTCCTAGCAAGTACTACCATCATTCTCATGATGCAAGTTTGCCAGCCCTTCCTTCCGCATGCATTGCCAAGGCACTGGCCCTGCTTGCCAATCCCTGTGCTGTGTTGTAATTCCCATCTGGAAGGCTGAGAGCAAGATTGCAAGGTAAATTGTGTTTAGTCTATACATGGGATTAACGGGAGAGACAGGGAGCAGCCAGTGCTGGCTTGGGTGTGCATCAGTGCTCAGTGCCCAGGGATGCCTGTCTCAACTTGGGCAAGCTCAGCAGGCTTCATGCTTCCATGCTGCTCACTGCAAAGACCCTGGAACTGCCCTTGGTCTGTCCTCCCTGCCCCGAGCATCCTGCAGCCTTGATTTCAAGTAGGCTCTTAGGTGGCCACCACTGACAACAGAGGTCCCAGTGATGGGGAGTAAACCCTGGGTCATGTAGAGAATCCAGCAAACAGCAATGACCTAATCGCTTCCTGACTTAGGCAGGGGATTTTATTACACACAGGTTTTTCATGTGAGACGCTGAGGAGGCTTTGTGTCAGTGTTGTCACCCATGAAACCAGACAACTGGCTTTGAAAGAGGAGCAGCCAGGCCTGGAGCTTGGGCCAGTGACTGCCACTCTCTCTATGCCTGATGGATGCCCTGGATATCTCCATATCCAGAACTGGCAGGAAAGGCATGTGGAGCTAATCCTGATTAGCCATGCGTCGAAGGGTAACAGCTCTGCCCTTGAACCTGGAGAGTACAGTGTTGGTGGCCGCTCTAGCAAGCCCATTTATTACCTCTTGCTGCTTCCCAGCTGCTGGCGTTAGCAGGGCGGATGAATACCTGGATTAGAAGGATTACAGTTGTGCAGCACCTGCCCTGCCTCTTGCTGCCTTCTCCTTATGACTGGTCCTGCCCTGATGGGCAGGAGGGGTTCAGGAGAAGAGGTGTTCATTGGCAATCCAGGGCTTCCCATGGTGTTAACCAAATCCCAGGCAGGGGAAAGAAATTGCTCCCTCAGCACATCCCATGCCACTGGCACGAGAAGCAATTTTGTCACCAAGCAGGGCTGACAGCTAGAGTGTGAGCAGGGCTGCACCTTTCTGGAGTCTGGGAGGTCTGGAGCAGGTAATGCCTCCTGCAGCCCTTTTCCCAGGGAACGTCACAGTTCCTTATAGACCATAGTTAATCGTAATGGGAAAGGTGGGTCTCTCTTCAGGGAGGGAGGAGCACAGCTGGCAGGCCATGGCAGCAGGGCTTGTGCTCTAGACCATTCCAGCTGTGAAGGCAGTGCTGGTAATGATGATCTCAGGGCAGCTTTTCACCAGCAAAGCAGGTGCCGTTTCTGCCTCTTCCTCCCTCTGCGTCTGCCTCATAAAGCATGTGGCTCCTTCTACTCAAAACCACTTTCCTGCCCAACTGAGGGTGCAAGGCTTTCTGCAGTCTTGGGGAAGGAAAAAGTCTCGCACCAGTGTTTTTCTACCTTGCTTTAAATCCATTGACTCCCTTTTCCATGGATGTTGTGAAAGCCAAGGCTGCATTTTCCAGTCTTTTATCTTCTAATACCTAAAGGGGCTACAAGAAAGCTGGGGAGGGGCTTTGGACAAGGGCCTGTAGGGACAGGACAAGGGGGAATGGCTTTAACCTGCCAGAGGGGAGACTGAGATG
>JANHGB010039963.1:0-12523 GCA_026283785.1 Coracopsis vasa | reverse complement strand
TTATTCCCATACAGTGGGTAAACTGAGCTTTGGCTCCACCTCTTCTCTTTAATAATGAACCAAGCAAGTATTCATTGATGAAGGGTAACAAAAATGAAACACAAGGAGAAAAGGATGCTTTCCTCAGACAATTCTGAAGACATAAAAGCAATAAAGCAGAATACTTAAAAATAATGTGGAGATATATGGCTGCGCTAAATAAAAATGCTTCTTTAATGTGCTGTAAAAATAAAGATGTTTAGTTAGATTTATCATTCTTGCTACAAATGCAAATTCACCCCTTGGACTACACCATTGGCTCTGAAAGCATCCAAGGGATGGTTGGGACCCACTGGCAGGGACAGCTATTCATTTAATTTCTCAAGAGTAACTCTGCAGGGGGTGGTTGTATATGGTTTGTCTACACCTATCTCTATTACTGTGCTGCCCATATGGTTCTTTGCAGGCAGATCTTGGAAACTTGGTGCACAAATATGTGCTACACCACCACCTCACCTGAAACACTGACAGAGCCATCTAGTGCCAGCCTGTTCCGTGACAAACGCCAGCAACAGCTTATGGATGAGATCATGAACTCCAAGGGTTTCATCCATTATAGAATCATAGAATCAGCTAGGTTGGAAAAGACCTTTAAGATTACACATCTAGTTTAAAGCTTCCTTGACCAGTCTGGCAAGCCTCCTACCAAAACCGCTCTTCGTTGTCAGATCAGCTCCACCAGCCCCCAGTAGACCTGACCTCCCAAATTGAGTCCCATGTTCTAGATACCCAAACCCCTGACTATGGCACCACTGTTCTAAACATTTATTAACCTGGCCAATCCTCCTAGCCTTTTTAAGGTCCTCCCCTTTATCCTGGAGAATTGATGAAAAGACTATCTGAGCTCCAGAGCCCCTAACCACCTCTCCCAGGGCTCTGTAGTCCTTCTTAGTGTTCTCCAGGCTACTATCTATATCATTAGCACCCACATGGATGACTAGAAGTGGGTAATAGTCAGTGGGACTTACTAGACCAGGAAGCCTCTCTGTAGCATCCCTGATCTGAGCCCCTGGTAGGCAACACACCTTCCTTGAGAAAATATATATTTTTGAATAGTGAAAGATCATGAAACTAGTTTCCTTATGAACTACACTGGAAACACTTTTTTTAATTTCAAGAAGGTCCTTGGGGCACTGTTTTCTGTCTAGCTTCATACTCAAATAGTTTACTCTCCATTTGTTTTATGGTCAAGTAGACAGGGTCCATTTGCTAGATACATTTTCATTGATATCCAGTATTTATGTCAAGTTGTGAACTGTCAAGATTTTGACAAATGACAGCTGCTAGAGACTGAACAGAGTTCACTTAATTTAGGAGGAATATTTCTCACTGCTAGAGGCTTTATGACTCTGAAAATGCACACAGCCTGGTCTGACTAGAATGCAGCAGTGGGACAGTGGGCTGCTAACACAATACAGCAACTAAGCTTGCAAGCAATATCGAATCTCCTGTATTACATTTCTAGTATTTCAATCTAAACAAGACTAGTTCAGTTGCAGTATATGCAGTTTTATTATTCATGACTCTGAAATTGTATTTCAGAGAACAGCAGAATCAGAGCATATATACCTACAGCATCTAAGAATTGATTCTTCCTTGCCATCCCTGCCCAGCTGAAAGCATGTGTCAAAGTTGCCCTCCTCTTCAGAAGGGTAATCCAAACTGCTAGCTCTCTAAAAGCAGGATCTTACCCATACTTCACTAGTTTCCTGTTTAAATATTTATCTTTATCTTGTTTAAATATTCCAGTTGTAAGATTACTTTCCTTACATACTAGAAAGAAAGATAAATTACCTTTTTGGTCTCACAATGTAACTATAATGCATCAAAAAATATGGGCAGTTGAGCTGCCTGACCTGTTTACTTCAGTATGATGAAACAAACAGAGTGACAATTTTAAAGCTCTGAATAGCATCATATAGATTTTGCTCAGTACAAAACAGAGCTTACTATTTTCCTGAGCAATGCAAAAGTTTGAAGCCTAGGCCAGCCATCAGCCACTTAGGACTCCCGAAAATTTCGCCCTATGTTCTCGGTAGCCCCTTACCTTTGTAATTCAGTCTCCATGGATGCTTGCATGAAACAAACTTCAGAGAGCTTTAGGGCACGTCACAAGACATTCAGCCAATTTAACTTGACTGTTCTTTTTTGTTCTACTAAATTTTTGTTTATTGTTCTAGTTTAGTTCAGTTCAGGGTTTTTTGTTTCTAAGGGGTGAACTGTTACAGCAACAAGCACTGTAATGCATAAATGAAAACAGAAGGAAACAGACTGACTTGCAGAAGCAATATGTGCAATCCAGACAAAACTAAGTTTATGGGCAAAGACACTGTGAGATTGAAGAAGCAAATGAAACTTAAAACCCTCATCGTGAGACAGATTAGAGTAAGTGGCCATAATAAAGCACATCATTGGGTTAAGCCATACAATTTGTAATGTCATGCTGATCAAAGCGGTAAGGTAATGCGTGGAATTTACATCTGTAAAAGATCACTGAGTTGATCCATATAACTGAACTAAAAATAGAGGAGATAATTCTATTACTGCTAATAACCAAGTTATGCAATATCCCGAAGAGGCAAATTTCATTATTCATGTCAGAGAGGATGTTTGTAGAGGGTGACTGGAAGACTAGAGAAATTTTTCTGTCTTCTACCTACTTCTTCCTCACTTTCAGGTTTCACAAAATAGAATGGCATATTGCTAAGTGCTGAAGACAGCATAGCAGACTCAACTTAGGAGAAATTTGTCCTCACCAACATATCCTACATTCAAAACAGTCATCAAGACATGATAAAATTACAATATAAAATAATGAAGAGAGCACCTAAAGTCATACCTCTAGCTGGAAAGCTTAATTGCTGTAGGGTGGCTGCACTTACACAGTAGCCAACCTGTGACTTCTCTGATATGTCTCCCAGACAGGAATTCCAGTCTTCCACATTATAAACTGGGCAGTCTTGCAGATTAGTGACAAGGTCACCCACAAAAAGACCTCTTGGTCCATTGGCAGGAGAATCCTGCAAAGAAACAGTCAAGTCGGTCTTATTATTACAGTTAAAACAACAAGGAATTTTTTACAGTTCTGCCAAATAGCCATAAAATATTTAGGTTAAGACACTGTTTCCAGAGAAAGACAGTATCTCAGGCTCCACTAGAACTGATCATTTCAACTTATGATAGAGCATTTCCAAACCAATATCCTCTACAAATAATAACTTTTTTAGTCTAAAGAAAAAGAAAAGGGTAAGTCTCCGTGTGTTCCAGGGACTGACTCAAACTTGAGAAACTATTTTCATACAAGTTAATACACTGTGGCTTTTCCTACCATTTTAAGTTCAAGTAGCTTAAATTAATACACTGAATCTTTCAACACAGCAAGTTGAACCTATACTTTCAAGGGTATAAAGCATAATAAATGTCACTCTATCCTGAGTCATAGCAGTTCATTTTGAGATCCAAGGAAGACTGAATACTTTCAGCTGTGCTGTTCAACTGTGCTGTGTTTGATTAAGTCAGAAAAAAAATCAGTCCTTTCCAGAATCTCAGCAGTCTCTCTCTACTTTGCTTTTAGCTGACCAAACAAGCAAATAAATCAGCTCAAAATAATCTTTAACATTAAAACCAGATAGCAATAATTAGAGTGATAATGCAGTTTCCGGTAGATTTACTTGGTGCCAATATTGAAAAGAAGTTAAAATAAAACAAACAAAACTGAAATAAGCCTGCATATTCATCTCAAATGTCTAAACAGATTTTTAGTATGACAAATAGTCTATAATTATTCACGCCATGTTCCTTCATTTATTAATACTAAACCACACGTGACTGAGAAGGAAATGTCAAGCAGACAAAGACTGCAATATATTAGACTCTGCAGAGTGCTGCACTGACCAAATCTGATTGTGATAATAAGAGACACAGGTACTCTCAGGTTACAAAGCATGCAATATGAAAACAGTAAAGATCTTTTCTTACCTCTGCAACCTCAGTGACAAGTGCCCCAACACCCGTGTAATAGAAAGGGAAAAGAATGGCTGGCAGCAGAAACAGAACCATGAAACTTACAACACCAAGAACAAAATTATGCCACACTCCTAAAAAGAAGGAAAAAAATTTTTTTAAGTAAACAACAAGAACAGAAAGGTGGCTTTGAAATGCAAGTTTCTACAGTCACCTTCTAATTAACTTTTGTGAAATGGTTACTGCAAGAATGGATGAAAAGTTAATTTTTGAACAGAGGCATGAAAGAATATGTGTATTACGTTACAAACTTAAGTTTCTATGATGTCACTTTGTAGGGAAGTTTTAGAGAAGACTCTGAGCCCCTGAGAATTCTACTATCAGAAAAGTGGTTAAGTCTATTTTTAAGGTGTCATTCTACCATTTAGTTATTTCATCATGTCACTGCTTTTCTAAGTATATAGTAGGTAGAGTATCCAGAAGAAAAACTGGGCTTCTGAATCAGTGCTTAAACTACAGTTTCGATCTACAGTTTCTATCTATAGATCAATCATAGATATTAAAACATTAGTAGAATGAAATGTATTACTTGTCACCTCCTACCACAACAAACTTTTACATTTAAGAATCTTAATAACTGGTCTTACATGTGAATAAATACTGTTTGTCCTGGTCTGCAAGATGTCTGAAATTTAGTTGCAATTCAGTATTTTTCATGGTTATCTCTATTGTAGCAATGAAAATAATTACATGTATATGTGCCAAAAAAGTTTAGAAAATTGTTTGAAAAAAGGCTGCTTCTACAAGAAAATCTGGACCTAAAACCACATCAGGAAACTGAGTTGTGCAATCAGCATTTCCCGACACATTATTCTGGGCAACATATTTGCAACAGCAATTTTTAAAGTACGCCGTTCTCCATAGGAAGAAATGAACCAGGATCATAAGATGTGCTTGGCTTCCTTCAACATCCAGTACTATACAGATTTTCTCATTTATTTTGTGTTCTTGGTCAAACATTTCATATGACCACTGCAGGAAAACTTTTCAGTGTCGAAGACTCCTGATTTCCTTTTTATAATGCTTCATCTTGTTAAGAGGGGTTTGAGTCAGTCCTATATTTACAGTGCAGTTACAAGACAGGAACTAAAGTAAATATAACCTATCCTTCTTGCACTGCATGTAACACAGGAATCATAACATATGACAGACTCTTATTTCCCCTGGTTATCTCTACCTGTTACCTGGTCGTCTTTTACATTTCTAATGCTGCAGAAACGAGAGACATTTTTGGAGTACTTTGCTAAGGGCTTTTTGCCATTTCCCATAGTAGATGCTTCTTAATGTGATTTCCCTTTCTATAGTTTTTAATCATATCTCATTGAAAGGTAATCAGATAGATGTAATGTTTCAGCAATCAGTTCTCTTTATCTTGCACACATACGTATATGCGTGCACACACACACAAGTGCAACAAACCCAAAAGTATTATGTAAATGTGTTACCTTTATTGCTTTAAACTTTTCATCTTAAAAGTTGTTTTTCTTTTTTTTCAGCTCAACAGCTTAACAAAGGATAAAAATCAAAGGCCAAAACAAAATTCATTTGTAACAGTGTGGCCGCTAGAGAGAGTAAACTGGAAAAAAACCCTTAAATAATAAAAAATGAGGTGATGGAACTGCTAGAGGATGATATGAATACTTTCAAACTGCTAGGAAAACATGGGCTTTAGCACCATAATCTACACAGTTTGCTGTGTGGCATACAGGAGAAAAGTCTAAAATAGAAAGGCTTCAAATTCATCCTGGTGATCTACAGAAAATAAACAGGTTTAAAATGAGAATAACTGTAGAGGCACACTGCTGTGTATACAAGCAATTTCATTTTGCTAAAACAGCCTCATCCGTGGATAGCTAATTCCTTATATTTAAAAAGGGATACTTTACCCAGCCCTTAAAACAACTTAAAATAATGACTTTATTAATTATTAATAAATTTTTAAAAATTAAGTTTAAAAAATCTTTTAACTTTTTCCTGTTAAAGACAACACAAAACACATTAAAAAGGATCTCAAAAATAGTACAAATGTTTGAATTATAAGAAGGTGCAGCACAGAAGCACTTTTTATCTACTGGGCATGAAATTAGTGCTAAAAATATCACAAGTCTTACAAGAACGCTCATTCACTATTCTTGAACTCACGATGCCATCTGCTGTACAACAAATATACTCTTTAATCTCCAGAGTATAGGTGGATTACAAAAGGAATATTCGGTGTAATTCTCCACTCTGTTTCTTTTACTTCGCTGCCATACAAAAGTCTGAAAGCAAGCCTCTGGAAACTCAGATCTTCAGAACAGTGAGAACACGTTCATTCAACTGCTCTGACAATTAAAGAAAAACTGTGTCAAGTTTACCAAATATCACATTTTATGATTATCAAACATCCTAGTTATGAAACATACTTATCATTAGCTATTAAAAAAAAAAAGCATATATGTGCTATACCTAACTGGTAACAAGCCACTGATGCCAAACCAGCATTGCAACATACTTGTTCCTACCCTGTATTCCCCTACATCTGGTTTCCCAAGAAACCTGAAAAATTATAGGTGTTTGCTTGTCATCAAAAATATGCAAGCAATTATTTTCTGTTACACTTTATAATCTAACTTTTCTAGATGATTTCGCAGCAATGTAGGTAAACAACCCATTTTGAAAATTGGTATGTCTTCTCTTGCAGTTCTGCTCACTGTAGCTGGAAATGGAAATTGACACAGGGCATCATGGAATTTAGCCTATTGCAGTGAATGATTTTGGTTCAGTAGGGTATTTGGAATATAGATATATTTACTTACCTAACTTTTATTATCATTTACGTGATTTATGAAAGCTTGAAAATATGCTTTCCTAATGGCTTCTGTATGCCCAGCCTAAACCCTTCTATATAATGTTTTAGTTACAATATTCAAGAAACAATGTTAATGTGTAAACATTACAACAGGCTGGCTGCTATCCTACTTCTCCAAGAGCTAAACCAAGATGCTGATTTTTCTGTCTGTCTTTCAGTAATCCGGGAACCACATTTGTCTCTAGAAATCAGTAACACAAGTGGTTCAGGTAAGATAATACAGTCTCAGTCTAACTTTCTACAGCAATAGGACTCTACTTCCCAGTAGCCAGAGACTTCAAAAACATCAAACCAAAACCACTTGGTGCTTATTTGGAGCCATAAGCTGTGATTCTCTTTAGATGCTGGTGTTTTAGCCTTTATTTCCTCTTGATGGCAACATCAAAACACAGTGACCTGTATAATAACATAACTCAAACGTCACTGAAAATCACTCACAATACTATTGAAAAAAATCCCATAATACATTGCTCCTATTGCAGAAAGCGGTAGTGTATTGCTCAAAGGTGTTCACCTGTGAGAGCAAGTCATGTTCTCATACCACCAGTCTCCCGGCTGAGTATTTTCCCGCTTGCATGCTCCAAGATTTTGCTACTCAGGCCGTACAAAAAAAAAACCAACTACAAACAAAACAGGAACTTCTGAACTTCTGCACCTGTAAAAGCTTTTTCTAATGAGAGAGGAAGGTCAGGAACCACATACTTTCCTCAATCACACAACTAGAATTTCTTATGCACAGCTAATCTGAATTAGATCTAGGATATATAGTAACATTTTTCATGACAGGAAGCTGGTACTCATTTAAATTCCTAGAAACTGACATCTCTCTCCTTCAGAAAACAGCACAGTATGGACAGTAATGATCAAATGATTTTCTCTAATTACAATATAGGTTCAGAGCAGAAGTATCACCTTTAGGTAAATACAAGCTTTTGTACTTCTTCATTTCAAACCTTCAATTCTCCATCAAGAATTCACAAATAATGCGTGTAGAGTAAGTAACAGTGCTAAGGAAAGGTTTAGTAAAAAAGCACAAACTATTACCTGCACAAAATATCCTTAGTTGCTGGACTGGAGATATCAGTTGCAAGTGGGTTGTGAAGAGCTCAACAAATGCTCCAGGATAGACAACGAAGATAAAAATCCCAAATCCATTAAATCGTACTTGTTCTCTTAAGAAAAGAAAATAAAAATGAAGTGGTGCTACTGCAAACAAAAGAAAAATAGAGATATTCTACATAGCACATATTTTTGACAATGAGAACAACTAAAATTATATCTAGAAAACTAACTTTTTTTCACAATACCAACAATTGAAAGATAATTAAATTACAGAATGTTTCCTACAGTAGTCGCCACTTTTAAGTAGCACACATTTGTGAGCCTAGGAAAAGATAAAGGATAAGTTCAACTTCTTTTCTGTCTCCTGGTAACAGTAACACATAAAATACTTAAAAAAAACCCCAAAAAACTAAACAAAAAACCCAAACCAAACTATTTTCACTTTAACATTTGGGGGATTTTTAATTTTAAGTAAAGAAATGGCAGCTTGTAGGATGCAGTTTCAAACTAATCAATGAAAAATTATCTGGAAGAAGCAATTGCTTTCCTCTTAAAGGAACACTAATTGATTTCTGGTATTTATAATTTCTGTTTCTCCTGAATGAAATTCAGAGTAAATTGTAAACTATAAAAAAATGAGGGAAATTTTAATTTGATAAAATGAAAACAAGTCAGGAGGTTAAAAGGACAAATGCTATTTAAATATATTAGTAGCTGACACCACCATACAGATAATATAAACATTTTTCAGAGGTTTTACAATTGCATTTAAATGGCACTTTTTGAAATAACTATATAAAGGTTTTATGAAGCTAGAAATTTCATAAGGCACTAATAGAGGCATGACAACCATATTCCAAGACAATTATATTCCAATTACTATTCCAAGACAATCACGTTCCATGACAAAACAAGCACAGATCAGCTGATCTTGTATCTTTACAGAGACACTACACTGGGCATAGCATTTTATTTATTCACATTTATTTATTATGCATATACAATAAAAGAAGACACAGAATTATACAAATTCATCAGAATGAAGTAATACATTAATTCCCTGGAGTTAACTCATCAGACCTATCCATGCTACCAATTAATGCAGCCTAATGCCTATACATAATTTCATGACTTGGATAGGAGGTACAGAGGGAAGAAGAAAAAGGCTTTTTTGGCACAAGCCTTGACAAAGCTAAGGCTCAAATATTCTAAGCTCTTTAGTTCACAGCCAATACTATTGTGAACTGAAGTTGGCAAAACTGTATTCAATTTCAGGGAGCCAAAGTGATTTGCCAGAATAATAGTATTTGCCCGCAGCACAGCTATTTAGTAGAGCCTAAACCCTGAGGATTGACCGTAACAGCGACACAGAGCCAACCTGTGCTAGGATTGAAGAAAAAAACCCACAGTCAAGCACAAAACAGCAGCAGTAATGTGCATTGAACAAACTAATTTTTTCCCCGGAAATAACTGGGAATCGTTTTTTTGACAAAAACTTAACCCAAATGTGAACATTAATAGCCTTTGCTCAGGGTCTTGAATGAAGATATCACACCACTAAGATATAAAAATTATTCTACTTAAAAAGAGCTTTATAGTTACTCCTGGCTTATCTGCAGTTAGCCAGCAGCATGTGAAGGTCCTCTGAGAGAAAGGAAATGTTGCTTCTTCCTGTGATGGGATGAGCAAGAGCAAGAGCTTCATCCTCTACAGAAAAATCCTTGTATTAGGGAAAAAAACGCTGAAAGACAAATAGAGCATGAAAAAACACAGAAGGTCCAAAACCACCCCCTTAATTGAAAACTTTTGGGGTTATAAAAAGGTAGTAATGGGTTAAAATGCAGTCATAACTCCCTACACCCAAGAAGATTACAGAAACAACTTAGGGCTTTGTGCTCATAATTATGTCCCCGAGAAATGCAGAGAACACCTGAATATCAGTCTCAGTAACCACCACTTAACCTTCTAAAGTGTCATCTGACAGCAATGACTAACCATGTCAAATAACTTTTTTATGAAGTAATCATCATAGTGAAGTGACACTAAAAATATCATCTTTGATCAAAATTAACACATCACTGAGATTAACGGGGCAAATGACATTCAACTGAATTACCGCTTCAGCCTCTTCATACGCTACTCCAAAAGCTATGTTTAAACAAATAAATTTAAAATCTATTTTAAAGTACCATTGTGTAATAATGCATGGGTCCACTTCGAAGTCTACAGCTGCAGAAATGTAACTGCTGTGTGAAAAACAACACTTAAAAGAAGTATTCTTTTAAACCTGATGCAGTGTGGTACAATTGCAATGTAGAAGTCCTTTCACATCCGTAGAATAGACACTGTATCAAAACTCTATCCTTACTGTACACCCAAACTTAAAATCTAAGAAAGATACGAAATACAGAATAAACAGACTCTTTAGATAAACCAAAGCAGTGCTAACAACATTCACCTGCAAGTAAATGCTCTGGAATATTAGGCTTTGTTAGCACATAGCAAGAGAAAAGTAATTTGTATTACCGAATAGCTGCCACCCCATGGCCGACTTCATGTATCACACCACTGATGAGGGTTGCAGAGAAGAAATAGGTCAGCTGGCTGACAGGCAAATTTACACCAGGCACCTGTTGATGTGGGCATGACAACAAAACAAAACACAGGAGGAAACTAAGAGGTACAAAGACAAATCATTCTGCCCCTAAACCTGCTGCTCTGAGCTTCTTCAGACCCGCAACAGAACAGGAGCTGCTTTCACACAGCACTGTCAGTCTGCACCTCTTCTCCCAATTTATTCAACATATTTTAAAATATATCAAATACATATTCTTTTGTTGAAAGTTAAAAAGCTCTCCAGGCACAAAAGCCTTCTCTCAGCACTACTTATTCCCGACAGTTCTGACTGAACATGCTCTATATTAAGCTCACAAAGTTTACAGAAATATACACAGACTTCTACTCAAATGAAACAGGCTTGGCAACTGTGAGCTTTAGTTTACAATTTTCTGTGGGCAGTCATGTAGCTATAAAGCAGATCCACCCTTCAAAAAGTAATAAAAATTGTATGTCACTTAAAACACTATGAGCCCTAAAAGTTCAAAAAATGAGCCTACAACTGGAGCTGTCAGTTTCCTTTCTCTCTCCCTATCCAAATCACACGACTATCTCAAATTTATAATGTTAAAAAAGGGCAAACTTGTCTACTGTTCAAGTTTTGACAGTCTACAAATTTGGCTAAAATTTGGCAATTTACCTCTCTTTTTTTTTTAAGTCCTTCAGGGCACTCACTAGTCAGGTGACATCAACTGCTTCCAGACAGGCTTCAAAGCAGCCACGAGTTAAAGAATGAGGAGCCATCCCCTCTTTCCTCCTTATGGACATTCCTCTTGCTCAGTTCCCATTCCCACTCAGCTGCCAGGCTGCAGTGGCATGGTAAGGCCACTTCTGCTGCTTGCTCTGGAACAGTTATGTCTGCTCCACAGCACTCCCTGCTTGTGGCAGAGCACACTCTACTACAGTCACTAAGAGCTGTTGTGAACACAACTTGAATTGCAATCCAGTGGCAGAGAAGACATGTTATGTGCAAAAATTCTACCCTGTCAATAGGAGTCTCTAAAAACTACCCTAGTGGACAGAAAAGGCTTCAGATCCTGTTTGATTCTACCTTCATTCAGTCCTGCACATTCCACAATTATATGCATTCACTTACCCATGCAGCAGAACTCTACAATAGGTTGGTGAGACAATTTAGCTGAAAGAAATCCTTCAAAAGACTGCTTTCAATACCATTAAACAGAATCATTTCACAAATTCTGTCCAGAGTGCGATCATGACCAAGATACTTAATTGGCAAAACTATCATAACTCACTGTATGAAGACAGCTGCTCTTTGTTCATTAAGCATCCACTTATATTACACCATCAGCTGGTGGCACTAATGCCTCAGTTAACTTGTGCTGCTGTTCTGAGTACACAGGAGGACAGACAGCAATAGCAAGAGTTGCCATTTTAATACTACCAAGACTATAGCCTGTCAGAACACAGCACCAGATGCCTTCACACTCACTAACTTGCTTTCAGACATGCTAACTCTCATGAAGGTTTCTGAAATCAAGAGTGGTATTTTGTTAATCAGCAGTGTCATCTTAGAGTTTATGGTCTTCTGGAAATTACTTCCAGTAAAAGAAGATCCGTTGCTAGAACTGATCTGTTTTTTTCCCACTTCTGTCAATAGGCAACCAACACAGGAGGGGGGCAGCTGAAGAAAAAGAGCCCTGTTACCTACAGATAGGTATTTTAACTAACATACATGACTGAACAAAAGAGGAAGGGTACAAAAATCTTAATCAATAAAACATAAGCAGAACTGTATCCCCCTCTCTTCATAGCTAAAGGCTAAACATATTTATGTCACAGGCAAAAGTTGAGTTAAAAAAACCCACACTTGTTTGGGGTTTTGTGGTGGATTTTTTTTTGGGGGGGTGTGGTTGGATTTGTTTTTGGGTGTTTGGGTTTGGTTTTGGTTTTTTTTTTTTGGTTACATGG
>JANHGB010039962.1:51126-71064 GCA_026283785.1 Coracopsis vasa | reverse complement strand
AGTGTTTTCCAAGCCTGCATCTTTAAGTTCTGTACCAAACCATCTTCCAAGCATTTGCCCTAGCTCTTGCATCTGAGTGGGGTCCCCAGGCACTGGGGTGGGCATCGATCAACCCTGAAGTCTCAGCAAACTCACTGCATGGTTGGTTGCTATTCTTTCGTGCTCAAGGGTTGGTTTGCTGCAGTATGACATTGTGATCACACTAAAGCTTTGTCATTTGTGTGTGTGTTTGTGAGTGCACACACATGTATGAGCTACAGTATGCAATAGTGGTGAGGCTGGGGGATGTTACTGTACTCTTGCAGCAGCCAGCCTCTCCTAGACGCATCCCTGATGCATCTGTTTGTCTAGCTCAAATCATCTCCTGCTCTGAAGCCACTGATGTCTTTCATTCAAGGACATTCAGCAGTGTTTCTTAACAGAAATGAAGGAAACCCTGAGAAACCTCTATCCTTCCCTTATTTGTCTGGTATGTCCTCTAGTATAGGCACAGCTTTTTTCATTGTTGTCTACTATGTTTAAACAGAATTAAAAAAAGAAAAATAAACTGTACCTCTCCTAATCTCTACCATCATTTAAAATTTCCTTTCATCCCATTCCTTTCATCCTTAAAGACTTGTACATGATTCTAAAAGAGAAGACAACAGCTTTCAAAGATGAATCCTAAAAAAAAACCCTGGTAAGAATAACCCATTCTCCCTTAGATCCTTCCCCATTTTTTTTTTCCTGACCTCTATCCAAATATCAGAAATTATATGTTTTGAAGGTAACAAGACTTGTGTATACTGAACTAGCCAATTCTGAATAAAGCAGCAGACTGAATCGCAGCATTGTGGCCTGCTGCTGGGTCTCCCTTCCTTCCTGTAGTCTGAGATTTACAGCTCAGCCTTCTGCAGCATGAACAGAGAGAGAGGCAATAATTTGTATGGAAAGGTAATTGGTCCCTCTTGCAGATCACTGGTTTCATGTTTCTTATAAGATATCCATCACCAACCAGTTGTCAGTTTCCATCTTCAGATAGTTTTAATGCAATATGTATCTCCCTCCTCTGCCCAAAATATTGCAGTGACCTCCTCTTGACATGGCTACAGCCTGAGCATCATTAGCAAGATGCACACCTGAAAGGGAAGTCTGTAGTTTTCTGACCAAGCAGAGGTGAGAAAACACTGCTGTGGCCAAAGCTGCCACTAAAAGCATCTGTTGCTATAAAAGGCAATAAAAAGCTGTCAACCATAAACAGAGAGCAGATGCACAGTCTTGGTTGGCTGGTCAGTGCAAGCCCTGCCAGCTCCAAGCTCTTTTCCAAGCCTGTTGGCATTGGCTCTGTCTTGTGTGACCTGAACTTTGGAATTCTCATGCTTTCTCAATCTAATCCTGCTGAGTCACAGGAACTAGAAACATATAAAGGGGCACCATGTGTCGACCCCATGAGTCACACTGAATACAGGGACTGGCCATACCAAGTGTTACTCCTAGAAAAGATGGGCATTGTGTTAATGAGCAATTTCCTGATGGATTACACTCAGAAATTGTGTGAATATGTTGTATTTTGTCTGTATTACATGCCAGAGACCAGGCAGATCTATGCTGGATGCAAAAGGTGTGGTCCAAACAATTTCTGTGGCATCATTCAGTCAAATATCCTTACTTAATTAAACCACAAATGGTCATTGTATTGACTTCCAATCATAGATGCAGCAGTTGAAACTGAAGAGGTGGGACCTATGATTCCTCAGGGATTTGGCTCCCTGAAAAATCAGTGGTGGCAAGAAGAAAAAATGTAAAATTAAAGTTCTTGGTCTGGCTCCACTTCTTCCCAGGTTGCTCACTATTCACAGGATGCAAGGGCTACATCTATACTCATGAATTAAACACTCATGGGACTGTTCTTAGCAGCTGGCAGGGGCTAAGGTGGCTTATTCCCTCCCTCTCCCCCAGGGGCAGAGTGGCTGCAGGCAAACAGCCAGCTGCAAATGGTTTCTGGGCTCTGCTAACTCCCAACCACATCCATGTATTAGGATGTGCCAAGGCTTGCCAGAAACTGTTCTGGTAAGTTAGCAATACAGATGATCAAATTTTAAGGACTAGGTCATACCTTGGCACTGTAATATATATACTACAGTAGATACAGCCAAGCAGCCCACATTCTGGACAAAAAGCTCTGTATTTTCAGCCTACTGCAACAATTATCTGGCATCTTGGATACTCTTGCTTTGGATTTCTAAGGCATGATAGAAGCTGCCGCATCAACAAACCACATAGATAGTTAGATTTATTGTCGTGTTGGACATTCCCAGCTGGTAACTTACTCTCCATTTAATCTTTCTCTGTTTCATCTCCTAGTTTCAACTGTAGCCAAATGCAATGCTTACGGTCCATGAGGAGTTTAAATTATACTGCTAATACTGAAATTACAGTAAATAAGCTTTAAATCGTGCTTCCAACTTGGATGCTACCTTTTCTTGCTACATCAGGATCTAGCACGTGAGGCTTTTCCTTTCTGCATTTGGTCATCAAGTGAAAATGGTTTCCTTCTGCCTGACCCATGCAATCTGCTGTGATGGGCAGGACAGTGCAATCATGTCAAAGCATGGAGCCCCTTCTTGAGTTGTTTTTACTGTACTGAAACTGCCACTGCTCCTGTGCTCTCAGCACCATGTGTCAGGAATTCTGTCTGTTGTAAATGACCTTGTACACCTAAATGGTGCATAAGTAAGACCTAATAATAGCAGGAGCAAAAACTGCTCTAAACCACTTATATGCATCATTCATAAGAGTAACAGAGCTCACTGTTCAGTGCTGCCCTTTACTGTGAAGATACTTCTCAAAGGGTATTTTTCACTTCTAACAGTGCATGCAGAGATGCACATGCTCATTAGGAACTTGTTCTGTTTGGTGTATGCTCAATTTCATGCTCGTTAATAAACTCCATTGGTGCTCCTTGTCTCTTGCCCTCCATCTCTTGCCCTGCTGGTGGTTACTCGCAGGAAAATCCCACTGAACTCAAGGGCCACAGTAGAAACTGAGAGCTGCCAACCTGACTGTATTGATGGATTTTGAGTGTGTGAGAAATACCTGCAAAAGTCATTTTAGTTTCTATTACACTGGTAGATTTATTTTCTAATGTGTCTGTGAATGGTGTGTGATTTACTAATCATTTATTATCCTCAACTCTCTAGCATGTTTATATAAAAACCACAAGTATTCTTTAATGTGGATACAAAATGCTTAAATGCAGCATTACCTAAATGAGCATCATTACCAAATGGTAAGAGGATTTTAAGATTATTTATTTATTTATTTATTTATTTTCCTTTTATATGATTGAATTTTCTTTTGTGGTCATTTAGAAATGAAGTTTCCATTAGTTCAGTCATTTGATTTGATGGGGTTGCAGCAGGACTGCCCCATTGATCTGTAAAGACGGAACAGTATTTTCTACCCTGGTGGCTGAAAATGAATTAGGTGACCCCATGCAACTTTCCCTTCTATCACCAAATTTCCAGATTAGTCTCTGGTGCTATCTGGAAATCAAAGATATCTGTTTATGATTCTTCACTTGTCCATGCAGCCTATGAACCATTTTAAGCTTCTGGGTATTTCTTTATGAATGTCACTGGCAGAGCTGGACTTCAACACTGCAGAACAGCTTTACTTGGAAGGCAGCAGTTGTGAGGCATTTTCTTCATCTGTTTCTCACCTGCCAGCGTCTACTTGATAAACTTTGGGAGCAAAAATAGTCTTTCAGTTTAACTGTGTGTTGCGTACCACTGAGCTAGCTATGCTACCACTTACTTACAGTAGCAAATTACTGTGCAAGGTAGTGGAGCTGGAGTATCTTCTGCTTTTGTGTTGTAATTCCGAGGGTGCAAACCCCTCATAAGCTGCACCCACGTCAGCTCTTCCTGCCAAAGAAGCCATTTGTTGTGTTACCTTCAGCACTATGTTGCTGAGGAGGTTAAGTGATGTCCCTCCACTGTCCTGCCATAGGACAGAGCTGGTTTTCTTAGGTAGCTTCACTGAGCAAGTGCTTGAACACCAAAGTGCTATAAAAATTAGTGCAACTGTCACCTCTGTTGATGGTCTTGGCACAGAGGCTAAGGACTGAAAAGGTCTGGAAGCCAGAGTTCCAGAGAAACAATGAGTATTAAGGGATAATTACATAGGATATGCGGCCAGATTGGACCTGAGGGGTCCATTTTTTACTTGAAACTTTTGGGTCATTTGCTGTTTTCATCATTTTTCTAGTTGTTTTGGGGAAGTCACTATTTTTCTCTGTACTAGTAGTCAGGCAGGGACAAACCTAGGTCAGGAGAGAGGCTGTCAGGGCCATACCCCACTCACTGCATCCCAGCTAGTGTGTTGTCCCTTCTCATGGAATATGACACAATTTCTGTGCTAAGCTGCAGGTTCCTTCCCCATTGGCAGCAGGGTTGAATTCATCCCATGTGCTTCCAGTTTGGCAGAGTGAATCCAGCTATTTCCACACCATACTATTTGTGATGCTTAGGCAATTTTTGCAAATCACCTGTGGTGAAGAAGCAAGGCTGTCTGCTTCCAAAAAAGTGAAGCTGACAAATAAAGAAAGATAATACGTCCTTCAGATGAGCTTTCTTTGCAGCACAATGTATTAGCTATTGGAGCCTTGAAGAGAAGAACAGTATGAATTGCATGGTCAGGGACTTAACAATTCTTAGAAATGAATCATTGCTTTCAGAGTTTCCATGGGAATGGAGAAATAAATGAATGTTTAGGCTATTTTCAAATTAATTCTATCAGAAGATCCAAAGGTTGTGCAATGGCTGGAAGTATACAAAGACATAAATCATTATATTATTTAGATCTTGCTAGTTACTGTTACTGGGTTGTTTTTTAAAGTATGCTTTATAAAACTTAGTCACAAAACATTTAAACTCAACAGAAGACAAACAGGACATTTGGCTGTAAGCTCAGAACAATGAACTCATGAGGTTTATTTTTATATGCAAGCTCAATTTGGATGAGTGCCATGTAAGAGAAAAAAACCAGTTACTACTTAATGCCTTTTTTTTATCTCTTGAAGTGATGAGGGCATCTGGATCGCATTTTAAATTGCAAAGTAGGCTTTTTAGCTTTTTAAAGCAATTTGCATAGCTTGAACTAATTAATGCTTTGGTTGATGCGTAGGCAGTAAAAGACAACATGACCCCAAGCATGAGGGTGGTGAAGGAGAATTGCATGAGTTTTGGTATTTCTTAACTTTTGAGAGCTTGAATTGGCTATCCAATGTAGGACATACACAGTGGAGGAGACCTCTATGATAAGGTATGCATGTTTCCCAGCATCACAAATAAATGATCGCAAAGCCCAAATACATAGCCTAATGTTCTGTTACTTTGAGCAAAGCCAACAGCTTCAGCCAGATGCGTCTGTCCCCCGTGAGTTAAGAGCTGTTTGCTGCTGTCCCTGAAGCACGTGCGAGATTGTGATGCCAGCGGCCTTCTTTCTGTGATCTGCAGTATTTCTGCTGATATTGGGCTGATTTTCCTCAGTTCCAGCTGCCTGGACCAGCACTGGCCAATGCTCAGCCGATTTCCCCTCAGGTTTTGGAGTGATGGTTTCCTCTCTTTGAAGAAACTCAAGTCTCTGCAAGTAACCCTCTGGTTCTGTTCAAGAATGACACTTTAACAGCCCAAATAAAAGGCAGTATCTTGTGGCTAAACTACTATTGAAGCAGGTGCTGCAGGGAAACAGAAGCCCTCAGTTGTATGAAATAATGAAAACCAGGAAGGACACGACAAATCCAGATTGCGTGGAAATGAGGAAACCTGAACTATACCCTTCCAAACCCTAGTGTTAGATGCCTATTGCTAAAAGAGATGGCTTAGATTAGTCTTTGCCCAGGTTACAGCACTTAGCAGCAGTGTGGTGAGGATGGCTGGGGGAGGCATTGCCTAGCTAGAGCGTAGAGCTATAGGCCAGTGAGGCATTTCTGCAGAGTTGTTCAAGAGCTCAGCTCTCAGCTGTGCTGAGCCTGAGGTCTGACCGTTCTCATTACAGATATGACGAACAGCATCCAACCAGCAAACGATGGGCGACCTTATTCTTACTTCTCTGCTTTTTAAAGGCATTTGAGAAGCTTGTGAGGTCTGGATGAATCCTTCAAATAGAAACCTAACCACGCAGATTTCTCTATGTATATAAAACCCATATACGGTCTTAAACAACTGTGCTCAGCTCAATGCAATGTCACATTTTACTATATGCTATGTGATACAGATTAGATTTGTAAACTGAGAAATACTATACAGGCCCTTGCCAGGGCTGAGCAATCCAAGAAATATTAAGTTTAATGTCAATTCAGATCTGAACGCTGGAGCTGTATCTGCAGTCTTGCATACCATCAAGCTTTTCTTAGTATTTATCACTGTTACTGTTTGTTTTGACAGCTACGTTATTTGTGAGGTAATGGAACATTATAGAACAAAGCAGAGCAGTTTTAAGTATCAAAATTCCCTTATTGTGAGAACTTTCATCTTAGGTTTCATATTTTTTAAATCATCCAGATTGTACATTTGTATACTATAGACATAATGAATCTCTGTATTAATCTTTGTGACCTGTGTTTGCCCTGGCTCATGCGATCTCAGTATTTCTGTGGTAAGAAATAGCAGAAGACTCGATGCTTTCAAGAAAATTTAAGGCTTTTACTGTGTTTATAAAAGTTATTGGGGGTTGATCTTGATTACTTGGTTAGATTTTCGTTATCCATATAAGGACTGTCACCAGAACATAAGTTACATGTAAGGGGAGGTTTGTAACATTAGGTCTCCGTGAGATGTTAACATTAGCAGTGATCATCCCTGTCTTCCATCAAGTGAAGGAAGTCATGGAAATGAAACAAGAAATTCTTATGGTAATGATTACTTTGGCTACATCTGCTGGGGCAAGCCAGAGCATCATTCAGGAAAGCTGCAGCTGTGCTGGGGCTGGAGGGGGCTGAGAAAAGCTCTGTGCCCAACTGAGAGGTGAAGGGCTGGGTCAGGACAGCTTGCAGTAGCCTGGGCTCAGCCCCGCTGAAACAAAAGCAGGTGCCACAAAGCAACGCAGGGCACCCAGGGGGTAAATCTAGAGGGGAAAGAGATAGTGATCGGATCAGTATAAAAGCAGCAGCAATTTTTGGAACTGTTCTTTACATTAGCCCATGATGTCAAGGCAGCTACTGGTTAATTATTCTGATTTTCCTCACATCCAGCCTGAATCTTCCCTCTTTTAGTTTGAAATCATTACCCCTCATACTCCTTTCTTGTTTCATTATGATTATTCTTCCTGTATGGTTCCATTCAGTTTGATACTAAATAAAGACAAGCAGCAACCAAAAAGCAGTAACCAAAGGTGAGGTAACCAAAAGCAATACAGGCAGTAGACTTCAAGGCCTGGGCTCTTTGCATGTCCTCCCAGGGTAGACCCTTAACCTTTCTCCTCTCACCATCAGCACTATCCGAAAAAAGCCAATGAAGGTTTTCATTGCCTCTCTGTTTGGGTGTAATGGCTAATTAGGAATATATATATATTAGGAATACCTGTGTGTATGAGCCCCTGCCTGGCCCCGAGAGGAGATGCAATGGCAGCAACTCTGGGACATCCAGCCAGGGTTGCAGCAGTGTAGCAGGCACTGGCAAGAGTGGTTAGTGCTGGGAGTTGCGGAGAGGAGCAAGCAGTGGGTGAAAATCCCAAACTAGCCATTCCCACAAAACCTGAGAACAACTTCTCATCCTCACTTGCTGTCATAGGAAATAAAATGAGTCCCTAATCAATTTTCCTAGCTAAAACCATAAGAAAACAAACCAGGTTTATTACGAACAACTAGCTGCTTATCTCAGATAGCTGTTGCTTATCTGAGAGAGGATGCAGTAAATCATATTGATGTGAGGAAAGAAGGGAGATTATGCTCTCTGCTGTTGTTTGTTTAGCTTAGATGAGTACTAGATATTGCTAGATACCTGCAAGTGTCAATTTTAAAAGCTCTTGCCGAAGGGGTGGGGAGATGTATATGAGAGCCAATATGACAGATGTGAACACTCTTGGCTATTTCATGTCAGTTGTCCATTTTTTCCACACTTCTGGGGTCTTGTTGTCTTTAATAGAATCACTTATATATACTGCTTACGGTTCAATACTTATTTTAAAAATGACATTTTCTGCACATGAAAATGGTTGTGTGAAGTCAAAGAAGCAGCAGAACCCTCCTGATTAATGTATTTGTATAATTAATAATTTTGCCAACTGCCTCTGGAGATTAAGCTTTAATAAGGCAGGTGCCTTTTCTCCTTTAACCTCCATTGCCATAAGGACAGATTCTCATGAATTTTCTTGACTCTCTTGAACAAAATTAATTATTTTTTAAAAACTGCTGCCTGGGAGACCTATTTCTCTTTTTATCTGTGCTGCAGACATATTCCTAACCTGTTGTTGATCCAAATGATTTCAGAATCTTTACTTCTTTATCCTCAAAAACCTGCTGCCTCTCTCAGACGGATTTGTAAGAAGCAGTGGCTCAGAAGCCCTTATTTCTAACTTTCTAAGCTGCCCTCAAATTTAAGAGCACACTGCTGGCAAGGAACAGCAATCTTCGTGCTAGTAATGGACATGGTGCCATAGGAGTGAGTCAGAGTACAGGATGTATTTGTCTATATGCCAAAACTAGGAACAGAAGCAGTCCACTACCTGCTGTGGTGGGTAGGGGAGAGGTGGTTTAACAGAGATTTAAGGAGTACTGCTTTATCACCTAATTTATTGTGGCACTGATTGCCAATCCTCTTGCAGCCTGCAGTGAGTTTAACAGCCTTCTGGGTCTGTCACAGAGTTGTGCAGCTGTTCAGGAAACTTTCAGTGCAATTACAGTGCAGATTTACACTTAGGTTTAGTTTGGCTTAGCCTTGGCTTGGCTTAGGCTGTGCTTGGATTTTCAGAGATGCTCAAACTTGCCATTGCCATTATTGTATAAGAAAACAGTAGAAAACAGGGATAGTATAAAGTACATTAGGAGAAAGAAAGGGGCTCAGCAAATGGGGGAGAGAGCAATAGAAGATGCATTAGGTAAAGACAGCCACATTAATTCTTGGGGAGAGAAGGAGCAGCAAAGATGATTGGAGGAGTCAGTCATTAGCCAAAAGGAAGCACATGCAGCACTTAGTCCTTCTTTCAGCATGGGAGACATTGCAGGAGGGTCCTGATGGTTCAAGACCTTTCTTAGGCCTGTATGTGTTAGAAGTGCTTTACTGTGAGGGTGGTGAGGCACTGGCACAGTTTGCCCAAAGAAGATAAATGCTCTCTGGCAGTGTTCAAGGCCAGGTTGTCGATCGTTGGTTGACATGGTCTAGTGTGAGGCTCCCTGCCCGTCGCGTGGGGGTTCGAACTAGATGCTCGTAAGGTCCTTTCCAACCCAAACTGTTCTATGATTCTATGAGACCTAGTGGTGATGTGGTTTACTTCTTGGTTCAGACCCCAGTGTCTTCATCAGGGGTTGCAGTAACCTACATATAAATAGATATCTGGAGTACAAGTTCAGCTCATTGTGAAAGGTTAAATTAATCCTGAAAGGAATCTGGTTTACATGTACCAGGGACATTCTGCAGACTGGACCAATGCATGGGAAGTTGGGTCAGGAAGAGCATTTGCTTCAAATCACTTTACTGCACTGGACTGCAGGAGCTTTCTGGTGCAGCACTTTTGCTGTGGAGTGACCAGCCCATATCAGTTAAGAGGTCAGAATCTGAAGCAGTGAATTAAGCTGTTGCTTAAAATGGAGTTCATCACCATCTACTTGTTAATACATTTTTTTCCCTCGAAGAAACTTGAAATTAATTAAAAGAAATTACTTCCTGATAATAGTATTTAAGTAGTCTTTAAATCAAAGCAACTCAGCATGCTTCAGACTTATATATGATATACCGCTTTTTCATAGCTTCATGATCTTCAAATCTCCACAATGATCTCTGACCTTCAGCAATATCCTCTCCCATTTTGCCCTGTGGTGGAGAAGCTGTGCCAGCCATCTCATTCTTCACAGCAATAAAAAGACCTGCAAAGCTTTATTTTCTAGCTTTCAATTGTTAGCTACCAGCTTCTAGCTCTGACTAGTAAGTTGCCACAAGTATGACAAAAGCTGATACCTCCAAGTACAAACGGGTGTGTGGTGCTAGTGGGCACTCAGTAAATGACCTGGATTTTTCTAACTCTGCAATTGAGTGGGTGACACCAGAGAAAAAGAACAAGGCTGATGCAATAAAATTGCACTGAGGTCTTCCCACTTAATTAGTATAAAGATCTAGCTCGTTTGTGATATTCAAAACCACTGAATTTCATGTCTTTCCAGAAGAGATATGCTTTCAGTCTGTTAGAAAAAAGACAGTTTTATTATTTTCTTGCACCAGCATGCAAAGATGTTGTTTTGTAAAAGAAAATCCAATTAAAAACTGGTGACAAATCTTCACAGCTGAGTCATATTTCCAGGTACCTCATGCTCCTCATGTTGTGTTAAGCAATAAACAGCTGACTCAAGTCAGAGGCTGCTGCTCCTGGGGCCAGGCACCTGAGTGCTAAGTGTTGTGCGTTATTATTATCAAAATTCTTGAGATCCTTTTCACATCTCTCCTTCAGCCCTGCTGTCTTCACAGATAATTTTGCTTTTACTTTCCAGTTTCTTAAAATATTTTCTCTGTCTTCTTGCTGCTGAGATTCCTGGAACTGTGAGGACCCTGGTGAGTTTGTAAGTGCAGTTTGTTATAACTTGAATTGCAGAGCAACACTGAATTTATTCAGAGGCAAACCTGGGGAGGGGGCAGAATTTGCTAGTGGTGCTCCCCATACCAGGAGAAGTTCATGTTTCAGAATCTCAACTGCAGAGGGAAAATGGAAATGGGATTTGGAAGAATAGCAGAATGACTAGAACTCAGTATTAGTGCTGCTACAAAGCATTGCTACCTCAAACATTGCGACCAGATTTGTATGTCTATTTATATTACAGTGGATAAAAGGTTTACTAGCCGCTCATATGAAGATCTTTTAAACTTGCATGGTTACACTGGAGCTGTTGCAGTACAACACTTTGTATTGCAAGTGTGGGATTAGCATACTGTATTGACTGCTAGCTGGTTTGGTATGGTTTTGAGTGTTTTCTTGAGTTTAGTTTGTTTTCTCCAATATCAATTTAAGACAGTAGAGTTATCAGAAACAACAGTGTAGTTACCTGATTGTTAGTCAGCTGGATTGAAGAAAAAATTAAGAGCCTATCACCTATAAATTAGGTGATAAATCATAGGGATGCATTCTATTAGTCATATAGATTGTGGGTAAGGTACTACCTGTAGGCTTTGTGGCTTTCTGAACCCTAACCCTAATCTTTATCATGCCATAATACTGAGGCTCATGTCTCCAGCACAATCAATGTTCTAGAAGAGAAAGATGTGTAAGGACCAATGCTTGTGCACTGCTGTACTTGTCTTGGCATGCCTGACATTGTCCCAATATACCTGGACCTGTAGGTTTTGTGTCTACCTGAACCCTAACCCTAAACTGAATAGCAGCGTGGAATTGAAATTCACGTTTCCAGCACCATGGGTGTCCCACATGAAAAAGATGTGCAAGAACCAATGTTGGCGCAGTGCCGCACTCAGCTTGGCATGCATTTTGCAGCCCCAATGTCTCTGAACCTGTAGGCTTTGTGGGTCTCTTACCCCTAACCCTAATCTTTATGGCACCATAATACTGAGGCTGTATTCTCCAGCGCAGTTGGTTTTCCAGATGAGAAAGGTGTGTAAGGACAAATATTGGTGCAGTGCCGTACTCACCTTGACATGCCTTTTGCAGCCCCAGTGTCTCTGAACCTGTAGGCTTTGTGGCTCTCTGAACCCTAACCCTAACCTTAATCGTTATGATACCATAATACTGCGGATGTGGTCTCCAGCACAGTCAGAGCTCCAGATGAGAAGCTTGTGCAAGAAAAAATGTTAGTGCAGCGCTGTACTCATCCTGGCATGCTTTTTGCAGTCCTAGTATCCCTGGACCTGTAATCTTTGTGACTCTCTGAATCCTAACCCTAGTCCTTTCTGTAATCTTTATGGCACCATAATACTGAGGTTGTGATCTCCAGCCCAGTCAATATGCAGATGAGAAATGTGTGTAAGGAGCAATGTGGATGGAGATCCGTACTGCTCTTGTAATGCCTATTGCAGCCCCAGTGTCTTTGAAAAAGTAGGCTTTGCAGCTTTCTGTATCTTAATCTTGATCCTAATATTTATTGCAACATAATAATGAAGCTGTGGTCTAAAGCAAAGTCACTATTCCACATGTGAAAAGTGTGCAAAGGAAAATGTGGATGCAGTGCTGTAGTCCCATTGGCATGCCTGTTTCAGTCCCAGTATCCCTGGACCTTTAGTCTTTGTGGCTCTATCAACCCTAACCCCAAGCTGAATGGCAGCATGGAAATGAAGCTCACGTCTCCAACACCATGAGTGTCCCACATGAGAAAGTTGTGCAAGGACCAATGTTGGTGCAGTACCGTACTCATCTTGGCATGCTTTTTGCAGACCCAATGTCACTGAAAGTGTAGCATTTGTGGCTCAATAAACTATATCCCTAATCCTAATCTTTATGACACCATAATACTGAGTCTGTGGTCTCCAGCACAGTCAGTGTTGAAGATGAGAAAGATGTAAAAGGAGTAATATGGATACAGTGCCATACTCTCTTTGGCGTGCCTTTTCCAGTCTCAGTATCCCTAGATCTGTAGACTTTCTGGCTCACTGAACCCTAATCCTCAGCCAAAGGTCTTCGTTGAACTGAGACTCCCATATCCAGCACTTTGGGTGTCCCACATGTGTCACCCACATGAGAAAAAGTGAGCAAGGAGCAATGTTGATGCAGTGCTGTACTCATCTTGGTATGCCTTTTGCAGCCCCAATGTCTCTGAACCTGTAGGCTTTTTGGATTTCTGAAAATTAACCCTAACTTGAATGGCAGCGTGAAACTAAAGCTCACTTCTCCAGCACCATGTGCATCCCACATGAAAAAGGTGTGCAAGAACCAATGTTGGTGCAGTTCTGTACTCATCTTGGCATGCCTTTTGTAGCCTCAATGTCTCTGAACCTGTAGGTTTTGTGGCTCCATGAACCCTAATCCTGACTTGAGTGGCAACCTCAGTACATTTGACTGGGACTCTTCCCAGCACCATGACTATGTCAAAAAAATGGATGGATTATTTACCATGCTATGATGATACAAGGCAGCTTTCCCTAAGTGTTCTCCCTGAGATTTGATGCTGAGTTGAGGTCAGACCCCTGTTTCAATGATGAAGTGTCTAGTGAGTTGTACAAGCTGTCACAATTTTATGTGGGGACAGATCCATTTCTGTGACTTTCTGTGAAAGTATCTATATTGCAGTACCTAGCAAAATATTGCTATTTTTTATTAATTTGGCACAAAGAAACATGAATGTGTAGATGAATATTGCTCCATAACCCCCCCCAATAGAATGTAATCTATGTCTTTTGGTGGCTTTCTTATTTTCTAAGGAATAAAGATTGGAATTATTGAATTCCTTTATAAAAGTTTTATTCCTACTAATCCAGTTTCCAAGGGAGTATCATATTTAAGTATAAAACAATAGAGAGACAATCCAGAATGGATTAGAAAACATAAATACTCCCTGAGACTGTGAGACCCTAGTTTATTAGGAAGGGTGTACAAAGGTGCATGGTAATGCAAAAATGCTCATCTCCTGCACTAGAGACCTGATGTGTTGGAAAGCTAATGGGATTTATGCAAAAGGGTAATGTGGAAAGAATTGGCCTAGTCCCTGCAACTGTAGGATGTGTTTGATGCGCAGTGATATTATACTTGTGGAAGTAAATAACTTAGGTCAGTCTGAAGGCGTCAGCAGAGAAATTCCTATGGCCAGACCAGAATTGTCTTCTGACTCCTCAAGCACCTTTTCTGTTTGTTTTTATTTTTCATTTGTTTGCTTTTTTGGGTTTTATTTGTTTGTTTCTTTGGGGGGGGTTTTGTTTGTTTTTGTTTTCCCAATTCCTGTTCTATCTGTGAAAGTGGTACTAGACCAGAGCACGCAGTGCTCAGTTGCTCCTATATCTGGCTGACAGATGACACTTTTGACACTTTTGAACTACTCATGCTGCAGCTACAGTGTTTTTTTCATGTTTGATGGCAGAAAAAGGCTGTCTGTTTTCCATGAATAACAGTACAGTTACAGCATGGACTGCTCTTTAAGTGCTGTTGTGGAGTGCGCTGGTCCTTTAAAAGATTTGAGTTAAACTTTACGCATGTACTAATGTAGTCTCTTTGGCCTCGAAGAGTCTCTTATGGGAATGAGAGCTTAGGGATCAATATCTATACAGTAACTGGTGTAAACGTGTAGATTTGCAGTCATTGCATGTTTGTGGTCATTTGCAGTCATTGTATGTCTGAAAAAAAGGTTTTATTTTGTAAGTTTTATGAGCTAATTTTTCAATATATGCTTAGCATTTTTCTAAACCAGAAATAGGAGGTCAGTGTCCATAATGACTGTCAAAAAGACCCAGGCATTTCTTAATATTTGTAGAAGTTGTGTGTTATACACAAATGCTAACATAAAACTCTAGCTCTGTGTCAGAACTGACGAAAAATTGTGTCTCTTTTAGCAGGCAGGAGCCCATCCTAGAATATTTTGTTCTTTTATTTATATCTCTAAAGAGCTAAATCAATGGTTACTAGGAGTGTTTTCTGCACAGCTCCTTCCTTCAGTACTTGTGCATTCCTGAGAAATTTTTAAATCTCCATAGGAATCTTTCCCAAAGGATGTTTGCTCTTCCCAGTCAATCCCAGGAGCAGATCAACCTGCAGCTACATAGGCGGAGTGTTAGATTTTAATTTCATTCGGTTACAATATTTTTCGTAATCTGCTTCAAGCAATTTTTTTCCTATTATGTACGAAAGAGTTTTACATTGTTTGATAACATTTGGTTTAGAGCACAACGTGAGAGTAAGAGGACAAAACATCCGTAAGCCTCTGTGAGACTTCAGCTAGCCGGGACTATGGTAGATAGAAGAGATGAGATTTCTGGGATTTTTCAGCCTGCTGTGATTTACACAAAATTAATCCATTTTTATATTTCTGTCTTTGAAAAGTCTGATGCGTGCCTAATGAAATTAGGCTGTGGGCCCTGCTAATTCTAGTTACCTTGCAGTCAGTTAGAAGTAGAAAAATTTATAATATTGATAAATTTGAGCTTTCTGTTTAAGCCAATTGCTCCAGGGAATTGAATGTTCTCTTCTCTTGAGCAAAATTGCTCCAATTTAAAGGCATTAAATGGTTAACCATTTGTTACTTGTCTCACTTGCAAATACTGCCGATGGTTATGTTGTTTGTCTAGAGTGACTCTGAGAAATGGGAAGTGGCTAAAAATTCTCTGAAAGTTTTTCTGAAGACAAAGAAGAACTCATTAATTGTATTGTAAGATTTTTTTTTCCACCTGAACTGAAAACAGGTTGCTGAACCTGTAAAAAGACAGCTGGCTTCTGCCTGTTGGTAATTTGAATTTCTGTACAGAGGATTAATTTTTGCTCTCCTTTATGAAGACAAATATAAAATATAAAGTCATCTTATTGCCTACTGTAAAACTGGTGTGAGAGCAGATTGGATGATTTTCACAGGATTATTTGACCCATGGCAGACAGTATATAAGTGGAAAGAGCACTAACTTTGAATAGCTTTATCTCAGCTAAGAGCATTGTAAAGAAGGGAAAACAGGAACTGCTGACCCCATATACAAGCAGCAGCCCTGAATCCTTTGTACAGAGTCCTGGCAGTTGCATAGGAAATCAATACCTAATAGAGATTACAGAAAAATACAAATCACTGTAGCGTTATGTATTGAGGGCTTCTTTTTTGGATTTAACATGTAGGCCAGATATAGCAGTTGGCCAGTTTTCCTTTACTCCTTTTTGTTTGCTTATGTTAGAGATGAGTGTTGTAAGGTCTCTGTCCTGCTTTAATTATTGATTTGTCACTATTTTCAAATTCCTTCTTAAAAATCAGTTTTGGAAAGTCTCCAATATTCCATGGGTGAGGCAGGATTTTAGCCAGAGCAGTTGGTAGTTTTCTCACTTCTGTGATCCAGTGGATAGACTGTCAATACTAAGGACCAGAGATAAACATATTTTCTATGGAAAAGCCTGTGCTAGAGAGTGCTGGGATTCAAAAATAGTCAAGTTTGTTGTTACTTTTGTATAGCCACTTAACGTGCTACTTTTTCCTACCAGACCCTCAAATTGAAAGGCAGCAATTTCACTTCCAGCCATGCAGTATTTTGTTATGTGTTTCAAGTTCCCTGGAGTGTAACCATCACTGTTCAGTTGTGTGCTGCTTGCTGTAATTATGACTGCTGTAGCTCTTGCTGCATGGCTTTATTCATGCAGATACCAGCTATTTGTTCAAATGCACACAGTGTACTCTGTCCACCTGCCTTTGGCCACTGTACCCATATGTGTACAGAAGTTGTTTTGCTGAGGCTCCGTTCTAGCCTTGTTATATTCCTCCTGAAAATTTGCTGTGTGACAGAAAAAAAAAGCACAAAGCTAAGTATTTCTGTCAGGGAATCAGCAATATTATTAAAATATAAAAAATCATACCCCTGGTGAGTTAGTTATTCTGAGAATCATGTTTACCTTTGCCTTCTGGATACAGATTTAGAAAAAAATTATAGTGAACATCATAAAGCACCTTTTTACAGCATGGTTTCATACAGTGAAGGATGCCAAAGAAGGCATGGGCAATTATTTGTCTTAAAAAAATACGTGCTGTGAATTTTTTAAGATTTGGGAAAAAATTTCACTTCTGTACAGATTCATAAAATCTAGTTCATTGTGTTTAATCCCACTGTTTTTAATTTTAAGTAATACAGCTTAAAAAGATGAGGCAATAATCACTGAGAAAACAATTTTAAGGAAAGTCTTTAGCCTTGGGAGACTTTCTTAATGGTTGGTGTTTGCTGTACAATTAAGCATTTGGCACTCACCAGGTTTTGTTTACAAAGCACTTTCTTTGTAACTTCTCTAACGGTATTAACAAGAAAACTTGCAGTTTTGAGAAACATTCTGCTCTCTCAAGCAAGATAAAGCCAAAGCTATGCCTCTGTCTGTTTCCTGGTTTCTACATTTGAAGTGGTGTTTCTTATAGCCATTTTGATACAAATGCATGATGAATAGCCTGAGGAATGGGAAATCCATGCGAGTCTTTAGCAATCCAGTAAGTGCTGACATACTCTGAACAGCATGCCTGTTCCCATGTCTGGAAGACAAAGATAAAGAAATATCATTTTATTGCTCAAGTATTTTCCTTTTCTGGCTTCTATTTTCCTGACTGAAATCAATATTTCAGGCATAATGGATGAGGACGTCTGCTGTTGCTGACTAAAATGCTGACCTTGGCAATCAATATATTTAGCTTGGAGCATTTGTGATGTCAATTACTATGATAATACTTCAGCATTTACTGCCTGCAGAATGTCTGGGTTATTGGGTTAGAGTTCCCCTGCAACCTTATCTTTCCCACTTTCTCTCATTTTATACTCCAACTGCTGGGGACTCCGAACCCTCAAGCACAATGTTTTTAAACAGTTATTTTATTAGGACCGGATGAACGATGGTTTTTGTTTTCTAATTTGTTGATCTTTTTGAAAATGCAGAGCGACACGCAAGCTGTTTTGAATAATACATTTAATTTCAACAGAAGGCTCTTTGATGTTTTAAAGTCTTTTCAAGCAGAGTTTAGAGGTTTCTAATAGTTATGAGGTAAAGTTTTCCTCAAAGGTATTACATACTGAAGAAACAGGACACTTTTTTTGTGGAAAACACATAAACATTTGGCATAATTTTTTCATTGTGGTCTGTAAATTAAGTGAATAACTTGATTATATCTCAATGAGCTTAGTGTCACTGAGTGTTCTATTTTTTTCTCAAGAAATGATTTTATTCAAGAAATATCACATATCCCAGGATTTTAACACTAGTAATTTCCAACTGCTTTCAAAATGGCATTTTTCTCCTTCTCTTCTTTGTTTCATTCAATGTGAACTGCCTAATCTGTGAGGTTTTTGTGCTCTTGTCTGAACAGAGTAAGGATAAACTGCTTTCTGTCTGTTGCACATCACTGTGTTGCTGAGCTTCTTGCCAAATTACCCAGATATAGTAAAGACCTTGACCTTGACATTAGATAGATCACTGTGACCATAAAGGCTCACAACAGATCTAAGAGATTACTGACCTCAGTCCATAGCATCAGTAAAGTTTGTCAGTCCCTGTAGAGCACAACAGTAGATAGAACATTCTAAATGATGGCTTTTTATTCATGGGGCAGTCTTGAACTGCAACATCTAATCTTATTAGAGAAAATTAGGTCTGTCTTGGAGCTTTAAAACCTGTTTGTAGGGCTCTGTCCCACAAGCTGTCAATCAACTGAAACCTGTCCCAAGGATTTACAGAGACTAATCAGAAATTGCTAAAGAATGGCAGCTATTCTATATGACTGTGTTGCCTTCAGATCTGCCTAAATCTATATTTTTTGCAAATTAGAAGGAGTCTATGATTAAGAATGTGTTAAGAATAAATGCTTTGTCTGATAGAGTACTGAAGACAGTTGTGAGCATTGACATTATTTGTGTTATGTGGTGGGTTTTTTTTTCAGAAGGAGCAAAGGTTGCTAAAAATGAGACTGTGAAAAAGTATTATGCCTGTGTACTTATATCAGTGGAAAAGTTTGTTCCTCAGTCCTTTAATAACCAATACCTTTGCACACATATGGCACTGTTTAAAGGGTTTTCAAATGCTTATTATAATGCTGAATAAGCAAGGTCTTGCCTGAAGCCCTTCAAGGTAACTGAGAGCTTTTCCATTGACTTAAATGAGCTTTGGGTTAGGATATTAGTGAATTTGGTCTCTCAAAACCGCTTGGACTTCTTTTATTCTCATATACTAGTAGAGAACTGAGACAAAAAAGTGAAATTACATGCTGGCAGTCACACAAGTTGGCAAAGGCAGTACAAGAGCTCAGTGGTTTCGCTACCAGTTCAGTTATTCAACCACCTCCGCTCACTGAAGTATGCTCTGAGCTCGCTGGGGTTTATGGTCTTGCTGGTGATATTGCTCACATGGGATGCAGTGATGTGATCATAAATCATAGAATGGTTTGGGTTGGAAAAAACCTTAAGGCTCATCTAGTTCCAACTCCCTGCTGTGGGAAGGCATACCTTCCACTAGACCAGGCTGCTCAAGGCCTTGTTTCCTGGATGGGGATCACATTGGCAGCCATGAGTCACACTCAGTATCTGCACTTGTGTGCTCTGAAAGTGTCCAGACAGAGTTCAGTAACAGCCAGAGTCCAGGAAAATATTTGTTAGATGATGCATTCAGGGAAAACAAATACTGATACAACAACAGGCTGCATGCCTGCTTCTATCCACTATGGCTTACCTCTGCCTGGGACTGGTAGAGTTGCCTCCACTTTGCATGCTCCTGTAATGCCCCTTTTTTGGCTTCACAGTGTGCTCTCACCAGGAGAAATTCAGCAGTGTAAAGAAGTGCCATGGTGCAGGCTGCCTCTTGGGGTGTCAACTGTTTGGGAGCTTGCAGCTTCCCTTGCAGTGGTGTTGCCTTTCCCTTGTGCTCCCCCTCCTATGGCAGCAGGACAGAGGACAGACCCTTCTCAAAGTTCCCGTTCACCAGGTCACCCCTCTAGAGCTCTGCATGGCTTCTTCTGCTGGATTTGTGATAACCCTAGCAGCCTTTGTTGTAATTTGTCTGATAATTCACAATCTATACCTCTTAATTTATTTTTTTACCTATCATTTCATTTTTTAGTTTCTGTCTTTTAGCTTGGGGGCAGGAACCTGTTGCTCACTAGTGGCG
>JANHGB010039962.1:0-48425 GCA_026283785.1 Coracopsis vasa | reverse complement strand
GTGTGGTCAGAGCATTTGCCGGTGAAGACTGAGGCAAAGAAGTCATTGAGAACCTCAGCCTTCTCCAAATCCAGGGTAGCCAGTTCTCCTGATAGTTTCCAGAGAGGGCTCATGTTGTCCCTAGTCTGTCTTTTATTTGCAATGTATCTATAGAATCCCTTCCTGTTGTCTTTCACGTCCCTAGCTGAGTTTAGGTCTAACTGGGCCTTCGTTTTCCTAACCTGGTCCCTAGCTTCCTGGACAGCATCCCTGTATTCTGTCTTTGCTTCCACCTTTTATAAGCCTCTTTTTTTCCCTCTAAGTTTCCTCAGCAATTCCTTATCCATCCATGAAGGTCTCCTGGCCCTCTTGCTGCACTTCCTTCTAGTCAGGACACAACACTCCTGAGCTTGTAAACTAGCTTAGATCTTTAAAACACCTCTTACACAAAAAGATATGCTGTTGCTAAGATTAATCAGGTGGTTCTATGTTTTAATTCCCAAACAGAGCAAGAAGTCTATGTGTGACAGTATTGTACACATAGACATAAGACATAGACAGACACATAGACACATACACATAGATAATTCGAGGGATAGGGCAGCCGCAGCTTCTCTGGGCAACCTGTGTCAGTGCCTCACTACCCTCACAGGGAAGAACCTTTTGTATCTAATCTATATCTCCCCTCTTTCAGTTTAAAGCCATTCTCCCTTGTCCTGTCACTGCATGTCCTTGTAAAAAGTACCTCTCCAGATTTCTTGTAGACCTCTTTAGGTACTGGAAGGCTGCTATGAGGTCTCACCAGAGCCTTTTCTTCTCCATTCTGTACAAGCCCAACTCTCTCAGCCTGTCTCCATAGAAGAGGTGCTCCAGCCCTTTGATCATCTTACTGGCTTCCTCTGGACTTGTCCTTCTTGGGGGCTTCAGAGCTGGATGCAGGACTGCAGGTGGGGGTCTCATGAGAGCAGAGTAGAGAGGCAGGATCACCTCCCTCAACCTGCTGGCCTTTTAGTGCAGCCCAGGCTTTCTGTTGCAAGTGCTCATTGTTATCTTATGTTGAGCTTCTCATCAACCAACACTCCCATGTCCTTCTCCTCAGGGCTGCTTTCAATCCATTTCAGGAGGAAAAGAAACCTGGATAAGAGGTAGAAAGTAACATGCATAACATCCAGCCAATTGTACTGAAAGCTGAACTTGTTTTGAGTCACTGAGGTTAGGTAATTGAAATATTCATCTCCTCTTACTTTAATTTACCACCATTCACATTACAAAAGAATAACATTTTCTTGGAAAGTGTTATTTTGTTCAATGGGGCAAATAAGTATTAACGCTGCCACAGTGATTTCTCAAAAGTCATTATATTATTTGCTTGTTTTTTGAAAGTGCCTACAGATGCCCTTTAACACCTCAATACTAGCTGTTATAAATACAAAATAAATATCAGTCCTTCCCTCAATAACTTAGTGACTTTAACATGCAGTGAGAGATGAAAAACAGTGAGAGGAATAGGGAAGGAGAAGAGACGGATGAAACTGTGTGCTAAGTAAATAGGTGGCTATTACAATTGCATTGGTTCAGGTCTGTCAGGGAAATGGAAGAAGCAAGAGGGCTGGAGTCATCCTTCAATAGCTCTGCCTAGCATTACTTGTACTCCTGCCTCATGACAGAGGAAAGGCAGCAGTATAATTTATCTGCCCATCAGCAGCCCAACTGTGTCTGATGCTGAACTGGTGTTTCATATACTTTAACAATAAGAAAGATTGTATCCATTGTCTGTGACCAAAATCTAGATGTAGTATGGGCATGAGTGAGACCATATAAAACAAGAAAGTTTTGGTTTGGTTTTGTTTGCTTTGGATTTGGTTTTGGTTTTGGTTTTTGGTTTGGTTTTGGTTTTGTTTTGTTTTGTAGCTAATGTTACTTTTCCATTAGCAGAAGTAAAGTAGAACTTGGAATGAGACTGAGACCATCTTCATTTTTGATGTCTTCTGAAGCAGTCCTTCTGAAGCAAGTATCTAACTTCCATCTTGTTTGATGAAGGCATAGTGGTTCCTCTTTGGAGGAAGACCCTACTTGATGTAGGTTGCGAGTTCTTTGATATCAAAGGTATGAAGAAATTCCATGGCTTTGCCATCCTTCTCTAGTTTTGGTTGGAAGAAGTGATATTATTGCATCTAACCTCTGAGGTGAAAACGAAACAAAATTAAGGCACACTTGGTATGATCAGGGCTGTCCAGATTAGTTCTAAATATGGTGGTTCCTGAGCAAGGACTCCTGGAGCTCTGGAGCCTTCTTCCTTACCCATGCCTTACCCATTAAAGAATGAGCCTTCAACAGTAGCCATATTTTCTATCATCTGAATAACTAGAGAAAAGAAATATGTGGTGATCTGGCTTTGTGAGCTCTGCAGCTTACTGGACAAGGCTTTATTAGCTTAAAAAAGCTCTGTGGTTAACAGCTACAACTTTGACACCTAAGGCTTGAAAATACATTTTAGTATTACTCATATCTATCTTTCAGAGTGAAGGTAGGCTATTCCATGAATGTGTGAATGGTTTATTTAGCTGTGTGGTGAACACATCTTTCTAAATTGTTTAATACATCTACATTTCTAAATTCTTAATTACCAAAGACAGTGGAGTGATGTATTCCTAGTACACACTTAGGTCTGATTCATCTTGGTGCTCCCGGATGAATAAGATGCAGTGTTCCCGCTAATGGGTGTTTTCCAGCCATCAGAGAAGAGTTATAAATTTCTGAGGATTTTCACTGGTTGTTACTTTCTGTAGTAATTGCACAGTTACCAAGAAGGATAATTGCTGTCTTCCAGATGTTACCACTGTGGTCAGGGACACTTGCTCCAACTCTGTTTAAATTCTCCTTTGAACCTTCCTTTTCGTTAGTTAAAAATTATGAAAGTAGTTTTTATATTTAACTTCATGAAAGAAAGACAAGAAAAAGCTGTTTTAAAAGCCTGATTGATTCTGAGCATTATGAAAGTGTAGTGAGGGTAGCTACCTAGCAAAGCATGCTTAGTGAGCACTTAGAAAACTCACATACTGGAAGAGAAAGCAGAACTGAGAGTGCTCTACTTTTTACATGATTCACACATAAAAAGCATAGGGAACAAGCAAAAGCATGCTTCACCATTCCAGCAGCATTAACTCTGTCCAGAACAGAGAGTTTTTCAGCCTCTATCTGCATGGTATATCTCTGGAAAAAGAAAACTGAGGGGCATTCTGCAAAGTCATGCAGAGGAAGTGCTGCCAGCTCATTGTGCTTCCTTGCACGTCTGAAGGCACTCTGTGTGTGAGCATTTGCAAGAATAGACCATATGTTAATGACTCACTAACCTCAAAGCCAAGTCCACATGCTATAAACCATCAGTATTACCTTTCGCTTGTGCATTGTATTACTGCCTGAACAAAACCCACCATTTCAGAAAATGACAGGTACAAGTATTGTATCAAGACGCGAACTGTAGAAAGTCAGCTCATACATTTACCAGAAAGCCATTAGGAGAAAACCTATATGCCTATATGTACTGAAATCAAGATAAAAGTAATACATAAATGTATCCACAAGCCAAAAGTATGATGTTCTATTACAGTGAAAGATGCGTGAAAAACATTAAGAATAACAAAGCAGATTCTTTCTTACCATAAAAAGCTTTGCTCAACACAGGCGGCCTTCATGACTGCTGGAAAATACAAGAAAGGTAGACATGATATAATCATATCACCCAGACATTTTGAAATGAGGCTTTTGGTTTTCATATTGTAATTGGGCTACATATTGGATTTGTGTGAGTACTGTAAAGCTAACGTATCTGTGTGATAGGTGAATAATCTGGTACTTTGTATCTTCCAGTGATTTTCTTGTGGTTTTTAATTTTCTCTAGTCATTTCCTCATCCCTTTTTTGTTGCAATAGCTTTGATAGTTTCCCATATATACTGCTTCTTTATCCTGCTGCTAACCCTGAAAGGAATTGACAGGCCCCCTATCTGGCTTGTTAAGCTCTTGAAGCTTGCTGCATCCCGCATGTAGCATGTTTCTGATTATGCCAGCAGCACAGCCGTTTGAGCTCACAGCTGCTGTAATGCTGCCACATCAATATACTCACTAAGCACAGCAAGCCTTTTGTGTAGGTTCGGAAATCAGATTTCTTTTGTCTAGAGGGCAATCTGTAAAATAAAATCTCCTAACATGAAGTGGTCCTCCTGGAGCTTCACTGAGAAATGCATTTATCAGTGTATTTAACAAGGCACTAAGAAGGTCTCAAGGCTGAGTGACAAAAAGGGGCTTCCTTGCTTCAAACCATTGTCACTTCCCACTTCCCCTTTCCCCCACACCACCCTCGCCTCCACATGTGATAAGGCGCAGCATATGTTTCTTCCTAGACTTGTCTGCAAAAATATCAGACCTTTAAAAGACACATCAGTTGCAGGCATAAACTGGTCAGAAAACAAATATCAGCTGTATCTCTTTGTCTCTTTGTGATTATATAAAGACACTCGGATCCTGATAACCTTGCAGATACCCTTTGTAGTGGAAATAATCAAGGCAGAGATAATGCAATTTATTGATAAAATTAGGAGTCTGATTGGGTCAGCTTGAAGCCCACTCAGCTGTTCGTTTGCAGGAGTCTGTTGGTAATTTCTGTGTTTTATGTGTCTGGGGGTGTGTTTTTTGTGGTTTTGGGGTTTTTTTGTTAATGCATGGCTGATTGGTAGAACTCAATTTATATTCTTTCCTTCCCTCTGACATGGAAAAACTCATTTTTTCCCCCTCCAACTACACTGAAAATTTAGCTTTGGAGCTAGTATGCAAGAATCGTCAGCTTGGCAGACAAGAGAAAGAAATGGGAGTGGGGAACAGGGAAGGATCAACCATAGCTCATCATGGAGAGCGGACTATAACAATCTTCTTCCAGACATTTGTCCTACCACTTTTCTGGGAACGGTTGTGTTAGGGGTGAACCTTGCAGGAGTGCTAATGAGTTGCATTGGCAGCAAGAATTGGGCTCTGCAACAGAATGAAAATATAAATCCATACGAACTGAGATTCAAAGAAAAGGGGATTGCGTATATGGGACAAAATGACTTTTTAGCTATTTGGGCTCATTTCTACCTGTGCTTTTTCACTCACTTGTAAATGATTTCCTTAGGGCTTTGATTTGGAGAATCAAATTTGATCAAATTTCATCTGATGGTGAAATTCAGCCAAATAACCAGTTTTTCCACAGGGGAAACTGCTGCCCCAGAGGAAGGAGGGTCAAAGCTTGAGGAAATTGCAGGATTTCAATTCTAACAAAATGCCTGGTCTGAGCAAAAATGCGGAAATATGGCTTACATTAACTTTTGAGAAGTTCTTTTCACTTTATTTTTGTTTTGAAGAGCAGCCTTAAAAAGCCACAATATTTTGCAGAGTGGTTTCAAGCAGCCCCTAAAGGAAGAAAATGTTAGGTTGAGTAGCAGGACTTAGCACTGGCTTGCAAGGGTCTATGGAGAGGAGACCAGGTTTCTTACTGCACCCACATGAAGGTTGTAATAGCTTTGCTTTGCACACTTACCATCAACATGACTGAAGCAATTGAGTTTGATTATGGCTGAAGGAGGGATTCCCCATGGAAAAAGCAGGAAATGTAAAGACTTTTAAAATTAGACTGTACAAATGTTTTTAATTGAGTCAAGGATGACAACAAATTTACTAAGGCTTGAACAAGAGCAGAGGCCTGACAAAAACATCCGTTAGAAGAAAAGCATTGGAAATACTCCGAATTATATATTCAGTAAGTTGAATCCATTTTTATCAGGGCTACAATTATGCAAACTATTTTATATAGTTTGTTAAAGATGTCTCATGGTTCTGCCTTCTTATGTTATATTAAGGTGTCTTACTAAGTTCAATTGGCTGGACTTTACTTTAAAAAGGAACCATAGTAAGCAATACCTTTGCCTAGTTTCATGCTAGGAATTGTGGGGGGAATCTATTCCTAAATTAAAGTCTATGACTGAGGATGCTTTGGATGCTTCATTTTCCCAAATTTGTGGGTTAAATTGGGAGCTATCAACAGACTGATGAAAATCTCTGGAATTAAATATTTTCCTTTTGCTAATGCAGCAGAGTCAGCAGGGTGTAGGCCCACAGAAAGGAGCACACCCTGAGCCTGTTTGACTGATAGTTCACGATCTGACTCCTGCAGCCTTCAGCCCCATGGCCTGGAACCCCAGCACTGACCATAGCTTGCTTTGCTACACCCTAGTCTCCAGTTCCCTCTTGTCTTGTACACAGCTTCTCTCTTATACCACAACCAAAGAGCTCAGTTTTCTGTTCTGGTAAAGGATAAAGCTTTGATGTTAAGTAGTTCTTAGAAAACATCAGGGAGTTTTTTATTATCTTACTGCTTTTGCTGGATACCTAACCTAGGGGACAGTGAGTATCTTTTAGAAGTGCCTGTCTCCCTCCACTGACTAGGCCAGGTGCCTGCCTTTTTGTAGGTAGATATATTTAGTTACAAAAATGCCACCAAAAGACAACTGATTGATGATGTTTTATGTCTTACTGCCTTAACACATTTGTACTAACAGACCTTACAAATCAGTGCAAAGGCAAGGTCCAGAACAGCAAAATCAAGCTTCTCATTGAGATTTTTGTTACAGTACAATCCTGGCTTTCTCAGTCCTGCTTTTTCTTTGGAGTGATTTATCTTGAGGCTACAGACTGCAGATATATTTGCTTACCTATACTTTGTCACGAGATGATCATTAAGAATGTAACTATACCCTTGGTGTCAGAGCAATCCAAATTGCTCTCATCTGAAGAAAAAAAAAAAAAAAACAACAGTAAAAAAAAAGGGGGTTTTACCTTCACTTGCCTATATCATCACATTTCTCTAACAGTATGTCATTTTCCTTTCCAAGTGCACTTTTCTTTCCAATATTGACGATTATATTTATAAAGGGGATCCATTTCAATTATCCCTCTACATTTACAACTCAATTTTAAGGATGAAACTTTCTACCAAGCAAAAGCATAGGCAGGTACTCCTTGAGTACAAATCTTAGTACACATCGGGATTTTTTTTTTTTCCAACAGGATAAAAATAGGAATAAGATACTGAGTACAATCAGGTAGGTGTGCTCTAAGATGGGGACAAGGCTACAGGGTGTTGCAAGCTTGGAAACTGATCCAGCTAGAGAACATTGTGCTATGGTTAGAAAAAAAGCTGTTGTTGCTTGGGAAAAATGACCAACTGCAGAACTTCAGGTTAGTAGTGCAAATAATTTGTGCAGGCTGGGTCACATAATCCCTCAAGATTTATATGTCCTGATTCATCCTGTAATCAGTTGTATCTCTCTCACACATGTTAACTGTAGGCATCTTTTGAAATACAACTGGACATAGAGCAGGTACAACACCAAAAGCAGGGAAATGCAGAAGGGAACTCTTCATCCCAGCTGTTCTGTGAATAACTGCTCTCTGGTCTAGCGTCGTGGAAAACAGGTCCTTAGACTAATCGGATTAATTTGACCACTTGACCTTATGTGACAGAGAAATTATTGTATGCTAACAGTTTACCTGGTAAATCATCCTACATATGCTGCATATACAGGACCCTAAGAATTCTTGAGTGCTCTCACTAAAGTCTGTTTTATGAATTTACTCTAAAATGTGATTCAGAACAGACAGTAGTTGGAGATACTGTTCAGAGATGCTTTCTGGAATGCAGTCAAATGAACATTCCCTCAGAAATCATTGCACTTCCTTCAAGTAATCACTAGTGATTTTTTCAAATGGAAACAGTATCACGTTTCAGCTGGTTTCTACTCTTTAATGAAGACTGTTACGTACAGGTATTTATGCGTAATAACACATCCTTTCTCATCACCTATGTAAATTCAGAGCTGAGCTGTGGAAATCAAATAGAAATAATTTGTTGGACCCCCAATAGAGAATAATGTTATATGGAAACAGATGGCTCTGTCCCAAATTCAAGAATTATTTCCAAATGAAAAGAGTGAGGGTCTCAATTCCTAAAGCAAATACTCTCAGTTGAATTAAACTGTGCAGGAACTAGAACTGTTCAGCTGGCCAGCATTTTCTACCATCTATAGTGGAAAAGAAAAGCTCTGTTCATCCTGAGTATAATGTAAACAAGAGTATGGTGAAAACTTTTTCTCAGTGGTGGCACAGGCAAAAGTAGCTGCTGCTGTGTAATAAAGCCAGGACTGAAAGGAGATTCTCTTCTAAGTGGATGGATGGAAAAGTCACAGATGTATAAAGAAAATCCATTTACTCTTTATAGCTAGTCAGTTTTCCTATATACAGAAAACATAAGATATTAATTAAATTCAAATTAATTAAATTCACCTCAAATTCACTTGTGTTAGTAGTAGAGGGCATACTATACTGCATTCACTTCTCAGTGCTGATGGGCAATCTACACATCCTGCTTGAAGAGTTTTAGTCTTAAAAACCAGTTACAATATCGTTTGTGTTACAGTTACAATATTGTTTCATACTTAGCCTTTGCAAAACTTTCTTTGCTTTGAAGAGTTTTCTGAGTTACTAATCTTAGGACTGGCAGTGTGTCTAGGCTTCTCCTTACTCATAGGGTCTGGTTTGAAACGGGCCAAATGAAGAGGGTTATGCTCAGTTTGTATTAGCCACATAGAAGAAGGTTATTTTTGTTTTAGAGTTTACGGTCCACCTGCATTTTATTATCTGATGTTGCACAGAGCAAAAGCCATCAGAGCCGTTGGAAAACCTCCCACCAGCTCACAAAAGAAACCATGGACAACTGATTTATTTTTATATAGTTAATCTGAACAACAAAACTACACACAATATGGCAGTTCAGAGAAAATGGAGTAAAAGCATTGAATTATTTATGGCAATATATATATATATATATATATATGGCTGTACTCCCTTCTTCTCCAATAAAGATTGGCTCTGGTGCAGAAAATTCTCTAAATTCCTGCATGATAACTAATATTGTTTCTATCAGAGTTTGAATGAATCTTGCAAAATTCTGTTTGTTGTTGATAAAAAGTATTCGAAAACACAGACATGAGAGAGTGACAGCTTTATGAAGGCAGGGCACAAGTCTGTGTCAACCACGGGAGAGAAAAAGTAGGGAGCAGAAGAGGCAGTATGTGACTAAAAAGCAAAGAGAAGAACAGCAGGAAATTTGTTCTGTTTCCTAAAGAAATTCTGGAGGATTTGACCCTTTGCAAATCTGTCACTGCTGGATGGGTATTGCAGTGCATTCTGCTCAGTGAGGCCTACAACAGGAGCAAAATGTTTTCATTTCTCATGCATAAGTGATAAAGAGCTAATGATAAGGCTAGAACCTTGGGTAGTGTCCCTCTCCAGACATGGTCCATTGGTGAAAGGAATGCATATTCTGAAGCCTAGATGATTTTGATACATCTACATAGTTGTAGGCTGCCTGACCTCTTACTCTTCCCACAGTAAAAATATAACTTCTTTTTTTCTTTTGTATTTCAAAGTCTGATGGTTTTGCAAAAAAGCAGAGCTAAAAACCCTGCATATTTTCTCCCCATTTTCCAAGCCCCTTTCCATTTTGCCATGCACTTACAGGGATGCATCCCATATGGCTCTGCTGCATGGCATGATACAAGACAATACCTGGCACTGTTAGCAGTCAAGATGGGACACATCATAGTTCGTTCCCAAAGTGTGTTACCAAGGGCCTTAATCTCCTGCTTCAGATAAATAATTTTAAATTAATTTTTAAGTTATAGAGTGTTAAGCATACCAGGGAACTCCACATTTCCATGTTAGGGCTGATTTCCATGTGATTGCTGCACCTAAGCAAGCTTGTTTAAAACTAATTCAGGGATCTGTGTACCGGATACACCATGACTGGGGTGAAGGTCAGATATGCAGCTCTGTCTTCCTAAACTACCCAGTCTCATCACAGTCACCTTGATTATGTTTCAGCCCTGTCCTCTGCCCTGCCTGGAACCCATCTTGTCAGGGAGGGGCATTCTCAGGGTCCATTTAAAGCAGGTTTGTTCTGCTGAGCTGTGATAAAAACAGCCACTGCAGAGGCAAAGGACAGAGCCTGTACTAAGAAAGCCTTCTTTCTGGTTTTTGTGTCCTATATTTGAGATTGAAACTGTGGTATTTTGAACTATGACTCACCAATTTTGCTTTATTGCTGATAGTCTGTGATTGGTAAATTTTACGAGTATAATCAGTCAGGCAGGTATATGCAAAGTAAAGCTAAACCGATAGTGTTTATTTTCTTCACAGAGTAGGAATAGATAAGGTAATGAGACTTTGTCATGTCCAAAAGCACGTAAATTAATCTGACATTACACGTATAGTCATTGCACACACGCACACAAAAAGCAGGACTTCCTGCTTTTGTTTATATTATTTCCCATGTAGTTTGTTTATTGCTGGGAGGTTTTTTTATTATTCAGGTGGATGCACCATGCTGGCACCCTGTAACAGAGATCAGCCATCTCATGAGACCCACAGAAATCCCTGAGCTCAATCAGGGGAGACAGCCCAAAGGAATTCAGTGTGGTCACATAGGGCAGTGAGAGAGGAATCTCCCCTGCAGTGTCCTGTTGTGGATAATACCCTCCTGTGAATGCCCTGATAATCTCATAATCCCTAACCTATGACTTGCTTCTGATCTCCTCTCATTCCAAATTATTTAGACTTCAAGTAAGAGGAAATTTAGAGAAGAACAATTGGGAAAAGCTGTTTCCATTAAGCTCCTAAAACATTTTTAGTCAATTTAACAGAGTAGTTAATGAGAGCAGTAAAGGAGACCTTGGAAGGGTAGCATAGATGTCTTTAATCTCTCTGCTCTATTTTTCTTATCTCCACCACATCTGCTGAAGCAAACAAGATGTGTTTCCAATATGCACTTAACACTTTTAATGCTATAGTTGAAATAGTGGAGAAATGCCTTATTTTCAGGTTGATTAGAGTTGTAACTGATGTGATATATATGACATGAACCACTCCCTTCACATACACACAGATTTGTAAACGATAGATTTGGTTACTACTCAAAACTAGATCCACTTTACCAGCATTTTTTGGACAAAAAAAAAAAAAAAAAAATCATTGTATTACAGTCCTGCAGCAAACCTGTTATACAACAGTGAGGAGATGGTTTGTATATCCTTTCTGGTTCTTCCTTTTTTTATGGATTTCAAAGATAATTTCAAATTAAAATAACCTAAAGCATAAAAGAGACTGGCATTGATTACTTTGTCTTTAGAAATAGATGTAATTGTTATGGGGTTTCTTATTTTGTTATTAACAAAGCCCTAAAATATGGATTATGCTGCTTTAGGAATCTATCTTTATTCAGCTCCTGGGTAAAAGTGAACTTTTACATAACATTTTTCCTTATTATTTTTAAAATGTAATATTTAAAATGTCTGCCCTTTGAAAATCAGTCCCCTTCATCTCTACACTGATGTATTGCACTTTATTTTCTTCTGTTGGGGTTTCCTTACAGTATGAAGAAAGAGAAGAAAAAGAGGCACATTCCAAAAATAATAACAGGAACAACAATAATGATAATAAATTATTTTTCATGAATATTGAAAAACTAGAATTAAGCAAGACTTGTAAAAACAAACACTGTAAGAATATTTGAAAGAAGAAATATCACAAAACAGGGTTAGGATTTTTTTTCTCAGTTTAGCAGAAACGAGGAAAAGTAGCTTGTCAGAGAAGTACAGTTGAAATTCATTACCACACATCACTGAATGACTTCCTGTCTCTTTCCAGGCTATTTTCTATTTGAACTGCAATTTCTGGGGGTGATAGTTCTTTTTTTGCTGATATTTCTGCTCAGTGCTGTGATCTGAACTGGGGTCTCAAGGTGTTGCAGTAAGATAATTTGCAACAAGTAAAATGACAAACATCCGTTGCTATTCTCCAGCAGTTTTTTTACAAGGCTATCAACAGAGCTATTGAAAACTATCCGAACTGCTTGGCTTTTGAAGGTAGATTTAGCCCATCTGGACTGAATTTTTTACAATATTTTGTAAGATGATTTGTGTAAACCATACTATCATACAGAACTACACTATCATATTAATAATTGGAGTAACTTCTGTCATTTTGCAAATCCAAAGTAATAAATGTCATCACAACTAAAAAAGTAATTCACTTAATGGCATAACATTCTTTTAAAGTCACTAATACTCTGGATTATGTCCCTTTCTTGCTGTTATATTAGAACTGTGAAATAAAAATGCACCGTTGACTTTGCAGGAAAATATCATTAAAAGAGAGTGCTTTATCTCATTTCCTCATTTGACCGCTCCTTCCCAGACATACCTAGTTTACTATAGCTGTATTCTACCTCTTCTAAAGCAAAAGTAATTAATCTACTTTCAAGATTTGCAGAATCTCATATTTCAAAAAGAACTTGCTTTTGCTTAAAATGGCCTTATTGTCATTGAGTGATTGAAAAATGATCTGAAACACTTTATCAAAGATCAAACAAATCCAAACTGCACTTACCATTTGCTAAGCATTTGGCCTGGGCTGAGTCATCCCATCGTATACTGGGCACCTGAACTCGGTATGATCTCTGAGCAGTGCTGGAGTGTGGCACCTGCAGGTTTAATTAGACTGCAACATGTCTGTATAACTGAGTTTGAGTTTAGCAATAGGTAGGTATTGTGACGGCCTTGCTGTTTTGTTGCTATGGTAAAGATTGGGCTTTTAAAAAGCATGATAAAATAGAGGAGATGGTTGATGTGGAGCTTATGAAGTCTAATTTAAATCAGGAGCTTCTATTTGAGATTTCAGACTCCAGTGTGAATGTAGTGCTGAGTCCCCTCACTACTGTCTTTCTACTGCCATATTTGGCTGAAATTCAATGGGATGATTACACAGCTCTAATAATGGAAAGTCACTAACCTGAGGAAATCTCATTCAAATGAAACTAAGTGGGGCAATGCAATAGCTAAAGCTTGCCAGGGTAAGTTTTCTCTGACTTCTTTTCAGGGAGCTGGAGCTCAGAGCAGTGGAATTTCTCCCTGAGGCAGAACAAAGGAATTAAATGTCATTTTACAACCCTTTAACCAAAAGTAATTTCAAATCTGAGGACTTTTTGCAGGAGAGAAGGCAGTGTTTCTCACAAAGTAGGATTAGCCAAGGGAGAAGAAAAAAGTCTGCATGAAGAGGAGAGTGAGCAAGTGAGATATTAAAGACTATTCAAAAAAGGCTCCAAAGAGCAACTACCACCCCGAATCACACAGTTTGGATAGAAAAGGCAAAAAGATTCTGACATATCAAAAAAAGAAAAAAAAATGGGGGAAGGAAACGAGGCATGTTTGTTCGTTATTTTGTCTAGCTCTGTATCCTTCCTGTGCTAACTCAAGTAGAGGATAATTGTATTTAGAAATGCATATACATCTTGGGCATCTGTTAACTTTCATCTGTCCTGTATCACTGAAGAGTAACGTGTAACTCCAGCACACGGCAGGCTAGATTTAAAGAATTCAGTGTGTTTAAATCACTGTGGTGTCTTGAAGCTTAGGACAGCCTAGGAGAGTCTAGGAGCCATTTAGCTCCATTTCTGTTAAGAGATAACAGATACCCATATTTTATCTAAGAATTGTGTCAGAGGTGCTAGGGATGGGACAAAGAGCAGTAGACCAATAGATCAAACTCACGTGTCTATCCTTGAGGTTCCAATACAACAATCTGGCTAGTGTTCAGCTACAGCTAGCCCCATCAGAGCTAAAACAATAACAGAGAATAATAGGAGAAATATGCGTTCATAGTAGTAAGTGAACTTGCAGATTGCATTCTTCTTAAGTGCTTGGCCTCAGACCAGAACTTTTTCATTTAAATGATACATGGAAGTGCCACTTTCCCCACTGCTGCTAGTTGATTTACAAGTCTCATACTGGTATGCAGAGAGTGAACAGTTGAAAAAATGGACACATATTGAGGCTTCTTCTAAGATAGTTCCTTCAGAAATAAGAGTTTCACTTAATCAGAATTAGCTCCAAGTTGGCCTCAAGGTTGGATGCTGCCTTGAGCAACCTGGTCTAGTGGAGGGTGTCCCTGCCCTCCTTGCGAGGGGTTGGAACTGAATGATCTTTAAGGTATATTCCAGCCCAAACCATTCTATGATCTTATGATTGTATGAAATTTTATGCAAAAGCTCCATTGAGCTTGCTTTTTTCCATCTTCTATGAAGATTTTTCCTACTCATTTGTGACCCCACTTCCCCATCTATTATTCCTTCTCAGCAATCTGAGCTGGTTTGAAATCTTGTAATACAGATATCAACACCAGACAGGACTCATCCATAGAGGAAGGGAATGTGGAGCTAATCTTCAAAAAAAAAAAGTGTCAGTGCCCCTCAGTCACATTAATACTTTTTTTGTTTCTGAACCAGAAGCTTCTAATGTTTGTCTTAGCTTCTGGGCATTGAATGGATCAAAGAGGAGGGTTGGAGGGGACAATGTTTAGCTGAGGCACTCATGTGCTGCAGCACACAATCATCAGTTGATCATCATATTGCCACTCACACCACTCATATTAAGGATCTAAATATACATGGCAGTGTTCACATTAGTCTAGCATTACCTGACCTTCTCTCGCTGCAAGAGACAACAGAAGTTGAAGTACTTCAAGAAGGAGGCACTTCTTACACATGCACAAGTTCTTACTATGTCCTTCCCACTTCTTTCTGCATTGTCTGCGTAGAGACATGCCTATGTGGTTATACTCTCATGTGCTGTGTGTAGATACTGAAGGACTTCACAGAGGCTGACAGAGCTGGTTGCTTCTGTGGCTGAACTACTGAACCAAGGACAGTATGTCACATTTCTGCATGGCATAGCAGTTTGCCAGACAGGCAAGTTTCAGGGTAGTGCTCAGACACCAACTTCATCTGCATGTGTAATAATGGATGTAACATGTACATGAAGGGCTCAGAAAGCCCACTCCTGGGACACAGATGTTCCCTCCCATTGTCCTCCTCAAGTCATACCCCCCATCTTCAGATGTTTTCAATGCTTGTGTAAAGGTAGGTGCTACAACATAGCATTGGAAATCTTTTCAATGCAGTAACAAATGCAATTAATTTTCAGGTTTCTAAAATTCTAAAGCAGATATCTGACTTAGTGACCTGGATATTCATTAGTTCTTTTTTTTGCTCTAGCATCTAAACCATTTTAAGTGGTAATTCACTTTCATGTAATTCACTCGATGTAGAAGAGAAGAGGCTTCCTATTCCCTGTCCTTTGACCTACCTTTGATTTCTACTTCCAATTATATCTCATGCTTTGTAGTGGGTTTTGATTTATTTATGACATTTATTCTGTGATCTTTCTGTCTTTCTAACATGTAATGTCAGGGTGAAGTCTTTCACGGTGTTGGGAACCTGCAGTCTCAGACTTGATATGAATTGAAGGCAGGGGAGGATGTGGTGAGAACAGTGGGAAACATCTTTCTCACTGAGCTGGTGATGTGGCCCTGCACTACATACCATAGAAAAACGGAAAAGCCTGGCAAAAAGGGACCACTTTGGGGTACCTAACAATGCCTTAATGCCTATGAGGGATCATGAAGGAGATGGAGCTGGACTCCTCAAAACAGTGCAGGGTGGGAGGGCAAAAGATAATGAGCATGATCTGCAACAAGGGAGGTTCAGGCTGGGTATGGGGGAAACTGTTTCCCCATGAGGACATTAAGACAGTGGAGCAGGTGACTCCAGAGGCTGTGCCATTGCCATCCTTGGAAGGTTTCAAGCCCTGACTGGAGCAACCCCTGGGCCCTCTGGGAACCCAGAGCTGGCCCTGCTTTGGACAGAGGGTTATACTAGAGACCTTCTGAGGTCCCTTCCAGCCTAAATAGCCTAAATAGATAGGCAGCACTATGACAGACAGGACATTTGCTTTCCCATCAAAGATACCAGAAATAATTCCTCCACTGGAGAAATCCAACATTGCAGCAGAGGAAGACGGGACATGGGCTGTGTGAGAGGCCTGAGGGATGCTGGTACTCTCTTCTCAGGACTGTGTAAGGCTTGATTGACCTATCATTTCTTTGGTAGTCGACCTTTCCTTCCATGGTCCCTGCTAGCACCGAAGCTGTGGCTGCCACTTGCAGAGGTGGGAATGGCCTGGAAACTGCTCTTTCTCCTCTTTCAGGAGAGCTGGCAACTTCCAGGTGAGAATCTCTTGCTCCTGTAGGGAGCAGAGGGGCTGTGGGCACTGTTGTCTTCAGAGACACTGGCCACTGCCTCTGTCTCATCCTTCTGGGTCTCTGTGCTCCAGCCAGGGCCTATCCAACCCCTAGCTAGGAGCAGAGTAGCTGGGGGCACCAAAGCAGACCCAGCCCTGAGTATAGGGCACCTCCTTGGAGATGGGCTGAGGCAGCAACAGGCTATCGGTCCATAAGCGAGGATCAGGATCAGGCCTGGCGATGGGGAATAGTGTAATACACAGCCCTGGGATGGCCACGTGGGTGTTCTCAGGACCCTGACTGGCAATGTGATCACTGTGTGCTGGGCTGTCAGTAAGTGACTGGTAACAAATTGTAGGCAGAGAAGTAGCGGGATTTCTCCATTTCAGGTTAAAACCAGATATGGATCAGAGCCTTGCATATTTCGTATTGCATTATGTCGTGAGCAAACATAGTGCTGGATGTGGGCCAGGGAGTAATTTTCCAGCCGTTTTTCCAGCTGCAGACCGGAGTGCCTTGAATGTAGTCTTTATACTCCTCTAACATTGGGCCCTGAAACAAAGACTATGTGTGCTCTACAAAGACGTTTTGTTATAACTACGTGGATTGTGTTTACAATTGGGATTACAGTACATGAGAATCAAGACACAAAAATATAAATGAGAAAACCTCTGTCTGATGATACCGAATAGCATAACCCCAGTAGGAAATGCCGTATACTTACATAATCACCATGTGGCTTACTGGGAATGTTGAAGGTATTAGTCTCGTAAGGGTCCCAGCACATCTGCAGTTATACCCATGAGTCTGTTTCAATACGGTATAAAAAATGCTATGCATGTTTAGAGCCACATTAATTTTAGAGTTGCCATAGAAATTGTTGGCATCTCAATATTTAATTTCATTTAATTTTGCACCAGACAAAATCCAGATTTCAAAACCTTCCTTAGAATGGAAATTCTAAAATTCTTAGGAAAATATATTATTTTAAAAAAATAAAATCTGGAGTTCATTGAAATGTTTTGTTTTGCTTATTCAAAGCATCACAATGGTTTGTGTTGATTCATTTTGACACTGAACTGCAGATCACGGCTATGCATTGTCTTGAGGGAGCTGTGGTACCAAATCTCATTCATTCCCACACTGCAAGTAGGGTCTCTGGCTTGACTCCATCTTCTGTAATGCTCTCTGAATCACAGGGCTTCCAAGATAAATCCTACAGTTTTGTTCAGAAAGACATTATGTGCATTGCAGGAAAGGGATAATTTCAGCAAAAGCACAAGAGGAAGGAAGTCCACAGCTATAGACCACAGAAAGCATAGAACATCAGGTGACGGTCACTATGTATTTGCTTATTCATGTCAACTCAAAAAATACCCCCAAACCCCAAACTAGCCTTTAGAGTTATTCAGGCCACAAACACTTTCTGATTTGTATCCAACCACCCAAAATTGAAGTATTCCAGTTTAATTTTTATGAACTTCAAAAAAAAAAAAAATGAAATAAAATTTTGCCACATAGGGCTCTTTAAAAAGCACCCAATACAAAAAGTCAGGTGACAACAGAGACTTGCAGTCATTGCTTCTATCTAGGACTTCTGACATGAAAATAGATGAAATGCTTTTAAATGCAGGAGTACAAACTTCAGTGCTGGATAATTATCCTCCTCTTCTCCTGCCTCTCCCTATACTGCCTTTGGTGAGCCTTTTCAGTTGCTCAACTGGAGGCTGCTATCTGCCATGGTGGAGGGGTGTCCTGGCCCATGTCAGTCCAAGTGACTTCAAGTTCTTTATTTAAGGTATTTAGATAACTTAGATAATTTTAAGTGAAGCAGGTGAGAGAGCTTTTGATGGCAGCAGAGCTGGAAGATGGGATGGTTAGTGGATTGCATGGAGAGGCAATGGTACAGAATGGGGTTTGAAACTTCTTCCACTGGCATGGGTGCCACTGGGGGGAAAACACTTGTAGCCATATCTTACTGAAGTGCAAGGTGTGTTTCTTCTGATTTGGTCCTCAGTTTTTAAAAGTTCTGTTTTTCTAGCTTATCACTAAATACTCCAAAAAATAGGATTGTTCGAACAAAATACGTACTTGCACTGCAAAAAAGAACCAGTAGGAGTGGGGTGTGCAACGCCATGGAACCTCACGGAACCCGTCACCGGAGGCACCGGGAGACAACAACTGCCCCATGGAACACAAGCTACTGGTGGAGGAGGCAACAGCAGCTCCTCTGGTGGTTCCCATCTTGGTGTCTTGGTGCTGGTGATGCTTATCACACACGAGCGTGGAATGTGCTGTGTGGTGATCGCGTTCTTCGGGTGCTTTAGGAGTTACCAAGAACACCTCAAGTGACTTCACCAGAGTCGCTGCTTTGGACTCGGTGTGCAAGTTCCGCTGGCTGAGCCAGCAGCCAAGTGCTTATGCTGCCTTAAATCCTGGGATCTCCCGTCATTTCTTGTAGGGAGAACAAGGCCTGTGGGGACAAGGGGAAACGGCTTTGGCATGACTGGAGGAGACTAAGATGAGGTCTTAGGAGGAAGTTATTCTCTGTGAAGGTGGTGGAACACTGGCACAGAGTGCCCAGAGAAGCTGTGGCTGTCCCATTCCTGACTGTGTACAAGGCCAGGTTGGACAGGGCTTGGAGCAATTTGGTCTAGTGGAAGGTGTCCCTACCCATGGCAGGCGGTTTGGATGAGCTTTAAGGTCTTTTCCAACCCAAACCATCCCTGTGATTCCATGAGGGGCTGCTCCATGAGGAAAGAACTCTGCTACTGTTGCTGTGGAGGCGCCCATAGTGATGGGGGCCCCCATGGTGACTGTGGGCTATTTAAGGAGTGAGAGCCCTGGAGTAACCAGTGCAGAGAAGACCCCACCCTCAGGAGGCTGTCCCTCCCCTGGCTGCCCTGCGCATCCAGGTATGTGTGATTTGACGTTTCAATCCTATTTTAGTGTTTGCTTGAAACACGTTGTGGGTGCGTGCTCTAAAGGGAGGAGAAGCTGTCAGTAGATGTGCTGGTGCCATCCCAGCCGTAGGAGCAGGGGATGGGTGAGGAGGAGGCACTGGGCTTGTTCATGTGCTTGGAGCTCACCTCTGCCTGCAGAGGTGTGGGGGTGAAGCAGGAGCCTTCTGTGTGCAGGAGCTGCTGGTGTCAGAGGTGCTGAGAAGGTGGCAGGGCAGGAGCAGCCCCTGGGCAGTGCAGCTGCTGGTGCTGTCACTGGGAGCTCAGCACAAGGGGGCTTGCCTGGCTCCTGCAATGCCCGCAGAAGCCCGCTGGGCACTGCGGAAGGCAGGAGGGGTCCTGGTGGCCTCCTGTAAAGCCCAGGCCAGCGCCGGGCATTGCGGAAGGTTCCAGTGCTTTGCTGGGCTCTGGCAATGCATTCTAGAAGGTGACAAAGGCCCTGGCAGGTGCAGGCACAGCCCAGAAGCCCACTGGGCATTGCAGAAGGTGGCAGGGCCTTGACAGGTTCTAGTGATCCCTGTGGCGGGTATTCCCGAAGGCACCATGTGAGCTGTTGGGTTCCAGCAATGGAAGCCCTCCAGGCACTGTGGAAGGCAGCAGTATCCTTCATGGACTAAGGCAAAGCCCGTGCATGGCCACCGGGAATTCTGGCAGACAAGAGGCGAATGTTTGGGCTCTGGCAAGGCCCTAGGAAGAGCATTGGCCGTTGTGTAAGGAGGTGGAGGCCCTGTTTGAGGGCTCTGGTGGTCCCCAAATGATTCTGACACTCCCCCTCCGTCACCCCCCCGAGTTTGGAGGGAGGTGCTCATGAATCCCCACATTCCCCCATTTACGGACATGGGCCAACATGAAGCACTGAAGAGAGACTAGGGATGCCCTGGGACAGATGTACCCCTATTACTGGGACATGGAGGGGTTCCCCAAATCCCTGCATCCCTCTGGGGAGATTTGGAGAGATTCCTGAGGGACCTGTGGGAGGTTTAGTCTGGAGAAGAGAAGGCTCAGGGGGCACCTTATCGCTCTCTACAACTGCCTGATAGGAGGATGAAGACAGAAGGGGGCTGGGCTCTGCTCCCAAGGAACAAGTGACAGGACAATAGGAAACGGCCTCAAGCTGCACCAGGGGAGGTTTAAATGGAGATTAGGAACAATTCCTTCCCCAAAGGGTGGTCAGGCATTGGAACAGGCTGCGCAGGGCAGTGGTGGAGTCACCATCCCTGGAAGTGTCCACAAACCATGGATACAAGGCCCTCAGTGACATGGGTTAGTGGTGGCCTTGGCAGTGCTGGGGTAAATGTTGGACTTGATGATCTTAAAGGTCTTTTCCAACCTGGTTGATTCTATGTTGACACATAATGACCTTCTGCAGGTATGTTGTAGGCTTTTTTGTTCTTGTGATATGAGTAAATCTGCTGTGCATGCCAATGCGACTGACTTCACTAGAGACAAAATGTATAGTGATATTTAAAAGTTGCTAAGCATACTTTGTGCAGTGGGCTTTCGTGAGTATCCAGACCCCCTGTAAATTGAGCTGTTTCCATTGGTGGACAAACATGGAGTTAAGAGAGAAACTTCAGGAATCTGAGGCTACATAAACAGAATGGGGAGCTCACATGCAAAGATGAAAATCTCCACTTCCCAAAGCAGAAGAGGTTTCCCATTTTGTATCCAAATCAGTTTGCAGATGCTGACTACATTTTCTGATATGTTTCGTTAAAGACTTTTTTTTTTATATACAATAATATTTTGGAAAGCATGCATATCAACTACTTTTACAGAATCAGGCTCTTGAATAATGAAGAAGCCTGCCCTTTAAATCACTAAATGTTATTTTCTGTCAGAGAATAACGTTCTGGTAAGCATAGCTATTCAGGTGATCTCTTGGAATTTGGAGGACTGCATAATCCAAATATTTATTAGTGTGCTGCTGTCAAATGAAAATATTCCTTATATGGATAAGACATCTACAAGGACTGTATACTTTTAATAACTACAGTACTCACTTTGACAAACACCAGTTACATTTGAGTATGAGTTTGCAGACCCACCAGGCTATCTAGAGCCTTTCAAGGCATCCACCCTAGGTGGTAGCTGGTAGGGGTGAAGAAGCAGATTTCCTTCACGTCTCAATTTGGCTTAAAAAAAACCAACCAACCAAACAAACAAAAAAAACAGCAAAAAAAATTCAACATCAGATGATTTAGACTCTTTAGCTGATAAAGTAGGTACACCATGCAATCAAATTCTGGGCATTTTAGTATTCTTTTGTGTGTGTCATGTAACAATTGACCATATTTTTCCTTTGTAGTGTTTCTTTTCCTTTTTTTCTTTTTTGTTTTAGTTCAAACCTAAACTGTTACTGGGTGCATAAAACTGTATAGCTGGAAATGTTGTTGCTCTTGTACACTGTGGGATGTTTCTGTCATTAGAGCAATGACTTGGGATTGGGGGAGTGCCACAGACTTCTTGCTTACTAGGGGAAATCTGCTGCATGGCCTCATTCTGCCTAGCATGTAGCCTCCTCTACTCCTTCTCTTGTCTGTCCTGGATATAAGCTGTTTGGGGACTGCCTTTGACTAAATAGTTGGACAAGATATCGCATGATGCAATCTAGATATTTTATGGAACCTCCAGGAACATAATCATGTAAACAAGACTGGTTTATATGAATCAGGATTTTATCATTTAGCGATTTACTGGCACATCCCACTGAGGGGCTGAAATGCAATCTTCCTCATGCCATATGCATGCTGCAGAGTCACTGTGAAAAATTTTTCAGGAGCTGGAGCTTTTCCCCTCCACAGAAGAAATACTGAGGTAAAATGATGGCCAGTAAATGCTTAATTACTGATACTAAACCATCTTTCATAGATGTACTGTGAACATGAAACATATTGGATGGAGCTGCTATCTGGCGCATTTTCATAATATGTGAAACTGGTAAATCAGAAACAGATGGGAGTATTGGAGTGGGAGAATTGCCCTATTCCCTAATTAACTTGATAACAATGCAGAAGAATAGCAATATTTGGGGTTTGTGGAAGTCCGTTGGTTTGATATTCTCCCAGATAGAAGATGAATAGCTAGGACATGAAAATTAGTAACCAGGCTATATATACATTATTATATCACCCACTCATATTTATCAAAGAGAACTTTATGACAGCTGTCTTTATGGCTCTCTTCTCCTTCACTATTTCTTGAACTATCAGGTATTCAGCTCTAATGCACTGTATAATGTGATTTTGCATATCAGCACAATGCCAGACATAGAGCTGGAGGAAACTGCACTTTTTGTAATGATTTACTAAGAAAGATAGTTTCCTAAAAAAAGTTATGAGTTGAAGGTGAATCAGATCAGTATTTCTAGTGATTAAAAATTGGTCTAAAACAACAAAATGGTTGAATGTCCTTTTGGACCATCTTATTCTTCATCTGGGAGAGCTGGATTCAAATCCTTTTTGTGACTTTAGAACCACACCTCTGTATTATTCAGCTGTGTAAATGTGTGTACAAACTTTTACTGTCCTGTGGTTACAATTCTGCTTCATGTACATGGTTCGAGGTGCAGCTGACCAGGAACGAGAAGCCCAGTGTCTCACACCTTGCATAGTCCTTCAGCTAGAACAGAACTAGAGTTTCCTCATACTACTTGTGGCCATATCACCTTAAGACACCTGCCAGTAGCCTAAATTCTTATTCTTACCCATTTTGGCTGGAAAGGCTAAGCATGACCAAAAGACAAAAAAAGAAGGGAAGCAATCAGCATATATCCCATGGCTGAGTGGTTAAAATCCTTTTCTGGGAGGTTAAGAGATGTGAATTCAAACCACTGGTGCAGGCAGGGAATAAGATGGAGGTGTATTTCTTGAGCCCTGGGCAAAAAGTCTAAAAATCACTGAATTACAGAGCAAAATTGCAGCTATTGTCCAACAGCCTTCTAAACTTAAACCTTCTGCTCTTTTGTCTTCCTTACAAATGCTTTTCAAAACCAATGAGGTGGGGTTTTTTTTTGGATTGCATGGAAAACCTTCAGGTGTTCCATCCACCTGTTTTTTGCTTTATTTGACAAGAAAAAGGAAACTGTTAATTCATTTTGATCCAAACCAAAATACTTTATTTGTGTGTTTTCTACTGACTTTATATTGAAAAATCAAAATATTCTAACAGTCAAAACCTTAGCAAATAGGAAAGCATGAGTTAAGTACCGTTCCTCTTTCTAAAGGGTTTCCTCTGGGCAAGCTGCTAAGTAAGACCACACAGAAGTAAGATTTCTGCTCTTGGTGTGATGTCTAAGGAGACTCTGTGATGCATAAATCAAGCTTTCTGAAAACAGGGCAAGCAGCACAGTGAGTCCAGGCGCTCCATTTCAGCCCTCTGAAGCCAAAGGCACTGGGCATTGTTGAGCCACAACTAGAAACCTGATATCCCCTGCTAGCTGCAGGAAATGGGTAATACTGCACTTATGAAGTCCAGGCATATTTTTCCTGGGTCATGATTATGGTAAATGCTTTTACTGGGTAAAAGTGGAAAAACAAAGCGGGGAGGGGAAAGGAAAAGGATTCTCTACTTTATTTAAAAAAAATGCTCTGGAAAAAGGAAGAGGGTTGTTGCTTTCTATGCTGCTTCTCTCTGTCCTCGACCCTCAGAATAACTTACAAATTGGTTTCAAGTGAACTCTTCTATTTGGAAGTGGTTTCATGGCACTATAGCAATTATGGTATTTCAAGTATTTTCTAACTGTAGTCTATGGAGCAATTGCTGATAATCTCTGACAAGCTCTTTGGCATCGTATGCTCGGGACTAACCCTACAATGGAAGAAGCCTTGGCAGGCAGCTGATGTGCTCATGAAGCTCAGAGGAGAATTTAGGGAGTGACCACATCTATTGTATGCACAGCTGAACTCATCTCAATACAAAGGTGACTGGACCATGGCCTCTGTTTGTGATAAAGGCGCTGTGTCAGTTGAGTGGATCAACTGATACACTGAGTTTTCCTGGAGTTAATTAAAACGAGTGTAAATGTCTTCCTGAGTTAGTGAGACCAATAGGGGGAAAGAGTATACATGGCTTAGCACAGAGTAGAAAAATTGAACTGTCAACAAAATGAACTTCGAAGACAACGTGTTTGAACTGGCCTTAACCCTTGTATTTCTTTCCAGTGACTGGGGATGCCCAACATCATGAAAGTGAGCGTAGAGAGATTGGAAATGGCATCATATGTGTATTGTGATCCAATTGTGTGTTGCAGTTGCTATATTGTGCTTGTATTCTGATTTCAGCACATTGCTGTATCACTGTTAAATTAAACTCCTGTGTAACAACAAATATCTTCAGATATGTAAATGTGGTATTAAACATTAAACCCTCTTTGTGCAGAATATGGAAAAGAACCTGGTCAGAGAATATTGCACTCCATCACTGCTTCTGGGTTCTTCTCCTTATTTTTCACTGCTAAATCAAAATTGCAAAAACTGAAAAGCCTGTTTTCTGTTTTCCCAATATTATGTTCTCAAAGAATCTCCTAAGGCAGTCAGAAAAGTGTTTGCAATGAGAAGTGGAAGTGTGCACTATACCAACTTTGCACGAAGATGTGATCCACTCTAGGAGTTCTAAAATTATGATTATTACAGCTAATCTATTACCCTGCCTGAGGTTGCATCACAGTTGCATCTTTGAGAAGAAGCAGAATCTTCCTCAGTGATCATCCAGCTTCTTCCTGGAGTGAAAGCTACCCTACTGGAGGAAGTATGGGATGGAGGGGCAGCAATGGAATAGAAGCTCTTCTTCACGTAATTGCTGTTGACATGTCATCTACATGAGAACTGATGTAACCTTTGTTTGCCTGTGAGATTTTTATGGCTATACTAATGAACATAAATGACTGCGTGTTTTTAAAATCTTGGCATTTCTTTTGCACCAGTAACTTCCTGAATCAATTATTTCTTCTTCACTCATGTTATACTGAGATTTTAAAATTGAGCTTTTGGAGTAAGAATATGAAAAGCTCAAGTACTGATTTTTGTGAGTTCTTATGATGCAATATTGGGAAAGTAAATGATGCATCACACTTTAATCATTAATTATTAAATATTAACATGCTTTTGTTTTAATTGCTTTCTTGGTCACTGTGTATCTCTTTTTGAATGTATTTGAAATGTATTTTCAGATATATTGGTCAGATCTTTTTTTCTCTTGTCCTTTTGGACAGAAGACACCTGCTGAGTTCTGAGCTTAGAGATTCTGAGTTCATATAACAGCTTGGTTATTGGTTTACTCAAAAGTATGCCTGTTTCTTGGTCTGTAGATGAGGGCAACAATTTTTCCAAAATCTCCTTTACAATTTAAAAGGATCAATTAATATTTGAAGGTACAAACTGTGTAGGAGAGAAAAGTATTATTATTTGAAAGTCTTTTAAATATTACTGCTTACCGGAGGTGATTAGAAAATGATGCACCCGGATCTGTGCTGAACTGTTTCTGAACAAATCTCTAAAAGAAATAGAGTTCTGATTTTCTTCCAACAGTTTATGACTTACAGACAGTTTTTTTTAATGCAGGAAGTATTTTAAAGTTAGAAAAACTTAATACCCTTATAAACACTGTAATTTGTTTGACATATTCCTGTCAAAAGGTTTCAAAAGGACTATCCTAAAGAATTAAGTGATATTAAGCTGAAGCTGGAAATGGTGCTAGAATCTCTACTGGAAAATAGTGATCTATAATTGTGTTTCAACTACTATTTCCTGCAGGGCCATATTTTAAATCACTGAAAATCTTATTAATATATACTTTGGTGTATCTGAGAGTGAAATAACCATGTGCAAAAAGTGATTAAAACACTCTGCCTCCTGATTTTTTAATTACTGCTGTTTTCTGACAATTGCTGACCATTTTTAGCATACTACAAGCTTAGTTACGCTGCATTGCCACATTATTCTCTGCAGATTCATATCCCTTTAATGGTCTTCCAAAGTCCAAGAGGCAACATTTGGCAATATTTACATTATGTGGTGGTCACATCTGTTGAAGGAAGCATTCCAGCTACCACATTTACTTTGTGCAAGAATGACACTCAAATTACTGTGCAAACCCAAGATATAGTATAAAATAAATGTATTCAATAAGCAAATGAAATACACAGAGGTCTATATGCAGGGATTTGACATTCTAGGATCCCTCACCCCCACTTTATTTTCTGAACCTGTTGAATCAGACAAAGTTTAAAATAATGTTAAGTAAGTGTTTAAGGCTTGGCAATGCTAAGTCCTGAAAACTTGCTTAGCCTAATGTCAAGCCACTTGCGGTCAGCCCTCACCAAAATTGATTTTTCCTGAACTACTCGTTTAAAATGCTAGCTGGTCACCAACCAGCATATATGTAATACATTCTGTATTGACATCATATAGCTGATATGGAGCTCAGCATTATTTTGAAGGCAAACCTGGAAAACTTCCCAAATAATGTCATAATACCACTGAAACGAAATAGCTCTAGAGCATAGAATAGCTTTTACTTGGTTGTGTAAATATTTTGCGAACGTTATGATGAAGAATGGATGTATCTACTATACAATTCTAAACAACGTTGGTGCAGTGCTGTACACACCTTGGCATGCATTTTACAGCCTCAGTATCCCTGCACCTATAGGCTTTGTAGCCCTCTGACCCCCAACCCTAACCCTAAATCTAATCTTATCTGAATTACATCTTGCAGCTGAGGCTGAGGTCCGCAGCACCAACAGGTAGCCTATGGGAAAGATGTCCAACAACCAATGTTGATGCAGTGTCATACTACCATCTGCATAATATTTGCAGCCCCAGTATCCTTGGACCTGGGAGCTTTGTGGCTCTTTGAACCCTAAACCTAACGCTAACGCTAATCCCTATAGCGCCGTAATACTCCGTAATACACCATCTCCAGCACAGTTGGTTTTCCAGATGAGAAAGGTGTGCAAGGAGCAATGTTGATGCAGTGCTGTGCTCCCCTTGGCATGACTTTTCCAGCTCCATTGTCCCTGGACCTGTAGACTTTGTGAATCCCTTAACCCTAACCCTAACCTGAATAGCCTGTGGAACTGAGGTTTACATCTCCAGCACCATGGGTGCCCCACATGAGAAAGGTGTGCAATGACCAGTGTTGGTGTAGTGCCATACTCATCTTGGCATGCCTTTTGCAGCCCCAATGTCTCTGAACCTGTAGGCTTTGTAGGTCTCTGAACCCTAACCCTAACCCTAATCTTTATGACATCACAGTATTGTGGATGCGGTCTCCAGTACAGTCAGTGTTCCAAATGATAAAGGTGTGTAAGGAAGAATGTTGTTGCAGTGCTGTACTCATCTTGGCATGCCTTTTGCAGTCACAATGTCTCTGGACCTGTAGGCTTTGTGGCTCTCTGAACACTAATCCTAACCATAATTCTAATCTTTATGACATCATAATACTGAGGCTAACGTCTCCAGTACCATGTGTGCTTCTCATGAAAATGGTATATAAGGACCAATGCTGGAGCAGTGCCACAACCATCTTGGTATGTCTTTTGCAGCATTGATGTCTCTGAGCCTGTAGGCTTTGTGGATCTCTGAACCCTAAAACTAACCTTATCTGAATTTCATCTTGCAGCTAAGGATGAGGTCCCAAGCACCACAGGTGGCCAGTGAGAAAGATATCCAAAGACCAGTGTTGGTTCAGTGCTGTGCTCATCTCGGCATGCCTTTTACAGCTCCAGTACACATGGACCTGTGGGCTTTGCGGCCCTCTGAACCCTAACCCTAACTCTAACCCTAATATTTATGGCACAGTAATATTGAAGCTATAGGCTCCAGCACAGTAGGCTTTACAGGTGAGAAAAGCGTGCAAGGAGCAATGTTGATGCAGTGTCGTGCTATCCTTGGCATGACTTTTCCAGTCACAGTATCGCTGGACCCTTAAGCTTTGTGGCTCCATGAACTCTAATCCTAACCTGAATGGCCTGTGGAACTGAGGTTTACGTCTCCAGCACCATGGGTGTCCCACATGAGAAAGGTGTGCAATGACCAGTGCTGGTGCAGTGCCGTACTCATCTTGGCATGCCTTTTGCAGCCCCAATGTCTCTGAACCCATAGGCTTTGTGGGTCTCTGAACCCTAACCCTAACCCTAACCCTAATCTTTATAACACCATAATACAGAGGATTACGTCTCCAGTGCTATGTGTGTTCCTCCTGAGGATGGTGTATAAGGACCAATGTTGGTACAGTGCCATACTCATCTTGGCATGCCTTTTGCAGCCCCAGTGTCTCTGAACCTGCAGTCCTTGTGTCTCTCTGAACCCTAACCCTAACCCTATCTGAGTTTCTTCCTGGTGCTGAGGCTGAAGTCATCAGTACCACAGGTGGCCAGGGATAAAGATGTCCAAAGACCAATGTTTGTGCACTGCCGTACTCATCTTGGCATGCCTTTTACAGCCCCAGTGTCCCTGGACCTGTAGGCTTTGTGGCTCTCTGAACCCTAACCCTAACATCAACCCCGTCTAGATGACATCTTGGAGCAGAGGTTGAGGTCTTGAGGTCTTCAGCACCACTGGTGGCCAATGAGAAAGATGTCCAAATTCCAATGTTGTTTCAGTGCTGTACTTGTCTTGGCATGCCTTTTACAGCCACGGTATCCCTGAACCTGTGGGCTTTGTTACTCTCTGAACCCTAAACTTAATACTTACCCTAATCTTTATGGCACCGTAATACTGACACTGTGGTCTTCAGCACAGTCTTTTCTCCAGATGAGAGAGGTATGCAAGGAGTGATGTTGATGCAGTGCCATGCTCCCCCTGGCATGACTTTTCCAGCTCCATTGTCCCTGGACCTTTAGGCTGTTTGCCTTTATGAACAGTAACACCAGCCTGAATGGCATATGGAACTGACGCTCACGTCGCTAGCACCATGTGCGTCCCACATGTGCAAGGCCCAATGTTGGTGCAGTGCTGCACTCATCTTCACATGCCTTTTTTAGTCCCACTATCCCTGGATCTTTAGGCTTTGTGGCCATCTAGAAGTGACTGAAATGAAATCTGAGAATCACCCAGAACTGAATGTCTAGCTTTATTTCTAAGTGTGTGTAAGACAACACCCATTTCCCTGGACAGGCCCACAGGCTGGGTGAGAGTTTCGATGTATTTTGACCAGAGTCAAGAGATGAGGTTGTACCAGAGCACAAAGCTATCCCACAGGGTAGATACAATGCCACTTTGCCTCAAGGGACTACAGAGAAGCATGGCCAGCATGGTTCAGCATTTTATTCTTGTCTTTCACCGGTATGTGACACACTACAATGGAAATAGTCTGTTATCTATCTCCAGGGAAGATAGATCTTATTGAGAACAAATGATCTGAATCTGAATTAGCTCCAACAAGCTGTACTGGATATATCGGTTTTCTAAGTGCATGCTTTTTATATGAAGTGTTTACAAACGGCAATCTTTCACACCAATTCTAATTTCACATGATGGCACATTAAAGATTTTCTCCAGGCTCTGTATTATTTGTATTCCCTAAAGGTTTAACAAGTTTATGAGAGTCTCTCTTTGCCTGGAATCATAATTGTTTTTTCCCAGAATAATGAAGCTGTTTCACAATCACGGGCAGACATGAGGCCAATAAGATAACATTTTCCACATACTTCACATTCCAGCATCTTGGAAGGGAGCTGTTAGATATGGCTTCTTAAAAGCAGCTGGAGGTTTTAATTAAAATATCTCTGAATGTGGCTCTAAGTCTCAGGCAGTCTATTTCTTGAAACAATGAGTAATACTGATGTACTGACAGAGTATGGCTATACAAATCCATTAGCAAAAGTCAACACCTGCTCAATAGAAAGGAAGAAACTTTTTTGCAGCTGCAGAAGTAAAAAAAACCCCAAACGACCAAAACAAAAAAAACACAACCAAAACAAACAAAAACCTCCACCCAACAAACCAATGAAAAACATAAAAGTTAGAAACACTTTATTTTCCAATAACAAATTTAAGTGTCCATTTCTTTTTTACTTGCTTTTGCCCAGCTTAACACAAAACTTTCTGAGGAGTGAAAGTTCATATACAAATTCCCTGTCTCCTCATGCTGTCATTCACCTATTAATCTGGCCTTTTTTTTTTTTTTTGAAACAAAAGGGAGAAATCACCTCATCATCCATGAACAAACAAAGGAAACTAGTGTTGGATCTCTTTAGTGTAGAAAGGTAGAACTTTGTAAACCACAAGGTTTTTCCTATTAGCCATAAGATTCTGCATCTCAAAGAGCCTATGTACTGGCAATACTAGCAATTCAGAGAAAGAGTTTCTATTTCCTCCAGAATGCACTAGAGAAGAACACTGGTCATTCCATTTGTGCATAGCCAGTGACCATTTCAAAGCATCCCTTTTCAAGCTTTATTGGAATGGCTTATGAACTTACTGTGTGCTTCATGACTCTATTCTTTTAAACCTTCCACATTCTGATGGTATGTAACGATCTCACATAATGCAGATCTGCATCCATTCAGATTTGATACTTCAGGCAAAATACAATGCAATTGCATGACCTTGCTTCTCCTTCATCTCTGTAATGTCAAACTATTTATAGTTCTGCCTTTGGTGCAACTGAAATCTGTCATGTGGGGCCCATTCTTCTTTATAGGAGGTGTTATGTTTCAGTGTGGTGATTTGGCTTAGTGAGGTAGTTGGGCTTTTACTGTGGTTTTTCTTTTCCTGTTTTTTAATGGTAGTATGTGTTTACCTTAGAGAGAGCAAGGTCAAAAAAAGAAACGCGTGCTTTGCTGTGGTCAGTTGTTAAGTTCCTGAGGAAGTTCATTCCATGGTCTGTGTGTTATCTCCAGGAGACCTCTCCCCTGCAGAGAGGGAGGTGTTACCCTCTGCTACAAAATTCCTTTCTGCTTAAGCCCTGATGTTAGCTGTAGTTCTCACCCCAGAGTTTTAGCTGAGCTTTTGGATTTGCTCAACTTGAGCCACCAAGTACCTTGAAGGTTTTGCTATTGCATAGATTGTCTGTGGGAAGTTAATGTCAAAAGCTGGTGCAAGCTTGGTGCAGCCCATCTAGCCTGTGCTGCTGAGGAGAAAGCTCTCTATTAACAGCAGTCCTCTACAACTTATCATCAGTGAGTGCCTTTTCAACAAGTAGTGGAATTCCAGCAAAGCACAATGAAACAGTTTTACCAAACTGCTAAAAAGTAGGCTTCTTGTATTTTTTCTCAAGTCTCAGAACCTCTTGAATACTTTAATGCTTTTGAATAATAAAACAGGGCAGGGATCTTGCATAGCACCTCTCTGCAAAAACATTAAAGCTAGGATCTGATTGAATGAGTCAATACAGTGCCAACTTGGGCTAAATCTAACCACAGAGAGAACTGAGTGCCTTGGATCAACGGCTGTCTCCAGCTGTATACCAGGTAACTCATGACACTCAAGCTTTTTCTGGGGATAGCATGGAGAAGAGAAAGACTCTTTTTTGCAAGAAAGACACATTCATGGGAATTAAGAGACCTTACTTTCTAGGTCACTGTCTTTCACTCAAAAGCAACTGAATCTGAGGTTTCCAGACAAGGCTTATAGCTACCTGGGCAAAGGGAAGACTATTAGCCACTGTGCAATCAAGAACAAAAGAGTGCGGGAGTCAAAGAGTACTTAAGAAAATATAAACCTGCTTTTGCAGTCTGACAAGGAAGCTATTTCCTGTTGAAAGTCAGTCCTGCAGTTGGGTTAATACTTGCTTAGATTCAGAGTTGAATGCTTCTGAGCGGGTGTAGACCCAAAGCAAGTCGGCTCCTTGGTCAAAGCAGTGGTTGAATTTTACATGCTTCTGGGGGCTAAGTGCTACTTCACATGGGTTACCTAAGGTTTTCAGGAGAAGTAGTGAACTGAATATAAGCTCCCACTGTCAAAAATGGCAAGTCCTGCTCTCATCTTAACAATCCTTCCACTTCCTTTGCCTTGAATCTCACTGGACCTCCTGTGAGTGGAGTTAACTCATCAGCTCCCTCTTTTCATCCAACATTATCCACCTGGACAAGTTTGTACTGAGATAATGAACCAGATTGTCTTATGGAAGGTCCATTGATTCACAAAGTGCTATGAATAAGGTGCGACCATGTAGTTGAGAGGGAGGGAGAGGAAAGCTAAAAAGAGAGAATTTGAGGGAGAGTACATTTACCTGTTTCAGAGCCACTGCATACACTGCATAGCTAGGGTAACCACAACCTAAGGAACAGGCTTGAACACTTTAGGCAGGCAAGAAACAGCACAAGGGAAGCAGCCATGGTCTTTCCCCTGCCTTCTAGTCTGGCCTTTCCAGCGCCCTTCCCTTGTGCTGGCAACATGCATGTACCCACAAAACAAACTGGAGGAACTGATAGGCTGAAAACTGACTAGACAGCAAAAGATTATTTTTTAGCTGATTATCACAGATAGATAGTAACTAAGGAGCAGTAATCATATACAAAGAAGATGATACACTCCCACTAGGAGAAACGGTGCCCCAGCATAGCGCCTCAAAAGTGAATGGTGAACACTGTATATTCAAAAGCAAACAAGTTCTCATCAGTCTGAAGCCAATTCATCCTGATGCAACTTTGTCCACTGCATACAAGACCAGAGAAGCATTAAGAATGCTATGTGCATATCAGGCCACTGCAGTTTTCTCTCCAAGGGGAAAGCAAGGGGGAAGAACTGTTGCTTGCTTGAGTATACTTGCTGTATTTGTTTCCTGTGGACTACTTCCAAATGGGGAGCAATATATCCCCTTTTCAAGAGGTTGTGCATAATACTTTTCTCCCAGAGCCTGTAAGAACTTTTGTCTATTATAGACACAGGGTCTCTGCCCTCCATTTGTTATTTCTTATGAGGGCATACAAAAGACATTTCAGCTCTTTGATTTCCATATCATAGAATATAGAATGGTTCCATACATGGAAGATCATCTAGTCCAACCCCACTGCCATGGGCAGGAACACCTCCCACTAGATCAGCTTGCTCCAAGCCCCATGCAACCTGGCCTTGAACACTGCCAGGAATGGGGCAACCACAACTTCTCTGAGCAACCTGTTCCAGTGTCTCACCGCCCTCACAGTAAAGAGTTTCTTCCTAATACTTAATCTAAGTCTACTGTCTTTCAATTTAAAGCCATTCCTCTTGTCCTATCCCTACATGCCCTTGTAAAAGAAAGTCCCTCTCAAGCTTTCATGTAGTCACCCTTTATAATTTGCTTTGTCTTTTTCCATTCACTCGCTGCAAATTAATGGTCTCTAGGGCTCTGGGAACAGAGACTTCTTGTACCTGTGCAACAGGTGTAGCCCAAGAGGCTCCCTCTGACACAGTCACATTTTCTGTATGGTTGTTGGCACCACGGGTGATACTGGCAGCCACTCTGGTTACCTGTTCCAGCTCTTCCTGCTGATTTTTGGCCATCCTGTGTGCAGAGTCACTGTTGTCCCTCACTGTTGGGCACAAGAATGGATGCAGTATAAGCTGGGGCATGTTTTGGAGTTGAGAATTCCTTGGCTATTGCAGTGTGGGCTATTTTCTGTCTGCTACACATTGCATGAGGTCAACTGATATTTAAAATGTGAAACCATCCCAGAATCTTGAATCTAAACCCCTACAAGTCTTGAGAACTTTTAATGAGCTAGCTTAGTTTTCTTCTGGGATTCTGTCACTCAAGTTGAAAGTGCCTTTAAAACAGAGTTTCCATTTTAGTTCTCTTGTGAATAGTAATGTGTTTTCATAAAAGCACTCACAAGATAACCATAGCTGCTAATTGTCATAGACTCAGGCTGTCACGACCCAAAATCACACTGAAAGCACATGGAAGCTTTCAGAACTTCTAAGTTTGAGCTGAGCCTCTTACTCTGAAGCATCCTGTAACCCAAACACTGAGTCTTTGACAAGAGATATACCCATTACGTTAGACTAAATCGGAACACATTCTACATTACCTCCCTGTAAGTTATATTAAAACAGTGCCTTTCATTTCTGGTTGGTATTAAACCTTAATTACAATATGTAGAAGAACATTTAGAACTGTCTTATGTTTTTTGCTCAGCTGCTCTTAAAAGTTCACATAAATCAAATGAATCTTCACTTACATTGTATCTCTTTATTTCTGCTTAAGGATTTTGCCCTTTTCCTGCAATTTTGCCATTTCTGGTCCAAATATTTTATTCCAATTCCACCAAAAAGAACCCATGTTTGCAAGAACTCAGTTGCAACAATTTAGTCCAGTTCAGAGCTGATTCGACAGGGTGTGCAGGTCATGTTACACTTCTCTTCCTCTCACTACACAGGCATACCAGCTGGAATCACATTTCTTGTGTGTATGCTATCAATTGCAAATGTAAAATCTGCCTTCTGTGAATATTAAGCAGCATTTGTTTGCTGTTTGGTATTCTGACAAGCGTTTCTGCTGTGATCTCATTTGCTAGATTTCTGGGGAAAGGTAATACATACAGGATGCTGAATATACTGCTGCAGAACCAGCCATCAACCCTCATGGGAGCTTTTATTTTGAGTTATTTATCCAAATACAATTCTCAGGGATCAGAAAATCACTACCTGGAAAGTTGCACCATTGCCTCATTTAGAAGAGCTGAGAATTCACTGAAGCTTGACTTCTATATAATTGAAATTATCTTGCCACAAAGGAGCCCATGAAGTTCATTAAAAGGAGATTGACACAAGTTCCTATCAAATATTTTAGCCTTTTTTTCTTCAGGTGGTTTTTAATGAAAGTGGGAAATAGGAAAGGAGGAAATCTTCTCTCCAGAGGTACATGCTGTAAATAAAAATTACTGTTGCTTGCATAGGGGAAGGATCTTTAAGTGCAGTTTTTGTCACAAAACTGAATCTTCTAGAACATTCAAAGTAGCATTTTTCATTAAATAGAATTAACTTATCCAATGTAACTTCTGGTTTTGCTATAGTTATTTTTTTATTATGTCAAATGGTGATAAACAGTCGAGTAAGGGAACAATACCTCATTTGTTGCTTTGCAATGCAGCAGAGAACAGTAACTAGAAGAAAGGCCAAAAGCAAGCCAGTGTATCCAGCCTACTGGTGTGAGCAGCATCTTGAGGAAGCCAGTGTGCCAGGGTTCCTCGATCTTCCAATTATAACAATGTAGTCTTGCACTTTGAAGCTTGTTATCAGAATAAACACCATTTACAGTTCAGCTAGGGGTTCAGGTAGCATAGGAAAACAGCCTGCCATTCCATTTGCATGTCTTGGAATGCCAAAACTCAAGAAGTAGGTGTTTACAAGACTCTGGTTGCTGGTTTGCACCAAACCTCAGTGAAAAGTGCAAGTGGAAAGGTGCAGCCCTTATCCTTTAAGATGCTGTAAAGGAAAGGTTACAGAATCACCATGGAACAAGGCAGCAGAGACCACTGTGTTCTCTGCCTCAACACAGAAACACACAGTCCAAAGCAATGACATCTCTACAGCATATGGTGTTTTGGCAGCTGTTGTTTAATGATGACTCATGAGTAAATGAAAAGTAAGGAAAGTAAGTGAAGGAGCAGATATGTTAAGAGAGAGAAGGCAGCATCAGTGGATATAGAAAACATGGCCTGGAAGAATCACCAAGAGAAAGATGCAGAGAGCTTTGGACAAAGCACAGACTGCAAAAGGGCCTTGACACAGCAAGGAAAGATAAGGTCTTTCGCTCTTCAACTCCAGCTGTCTTCAAGGAAACTGAGCATTATGTTTTTCTTGTAAATAAGTAGATTTTTATCATAGATATGGGATCCTTAAATTCTCCTAATCCAGTCAAAGCTAACTAACCTTGCAGGTCTGGCGCTTAGCAATATTATTGCTGTCTGGGTTAAAAAAGTTGCAGCCAGGATGCAGCTATTCTTTCCCACATGTAAAGAGATTTTAAACCAGGAAAAATGCAGATTCATTTCTGAGTAGTATTAAAACCCAGTATTTTGGTGTCTGCCTAACAGCAGTCACTGTTGACAGTACGTTGTAAAGGCAAACAGTGCAGTGCCTGACCATGTTCAGGTTTACTCCCTCTCCCATATATATATTCCCCTTCAGCTTTGCCATGAGTGCAAAAACTCCCTACATTCTTTCTGCTGACCCTCTCCAAGACCCAGATGTGGGGTATAAAAGGTCGGTTTTAGCATGAGAATCAAGTCCAAGACCATAGCAAAATATCTCTCCTCACCTCATCAGGAACTTTTCAGCAGCAACTTCCCCAGTCCATCAGCCTGTACATTTTGCAGCTGTTCCTGGGAAGCAGCTACAGGAGCAGCTATAGGAGCTTTACTGTATGTATGCTCAGCTGGCTTCTCCCTCAGAGATGCAGAGAGGAGGAGGAGAGGTGCCTTCATGTGCCCAGACTTTTCCACACCTCTGATCAAGTCTTTGTACGCTGACATTTCCTTCTCTACGGGCTTGCTTCAATTTATCGCCATTAGTGCAGTGGCATCTTAGAAAGCTAGACCTTTAAAACTGTACAAATTCAGCACAGCTACTTGGGAAATTGAAATCATGATGGGGTAGTATTGTGAGGCCTTTAGAGATAGCACTGGCTACAGCTGTAGCACCATGCTCAGTACTGGGGCAGAAAGGACTGTGCAGAAGAGGAAAAGGAGGAAAAATGCAGGGGCAGAACATGAGAATAGTTACAGACCTCAGAAAGAGGCACTAGAAAGGCTGAGATTGTTCTATCACAGAGAATAAGTCAGCATGAGAAACACAAAGTATAGAAAGCAATGAACGAGTAAGATTGTTATTTCTATTTTCATGGATGGGATGGTAAGATCTGAATGATTATTTGGTACTTGCAGTTTATTGTTATTGTTATTAATTCCAGGCTCTTTTAGAGCAGTTTTTCTGCCACTGGGTCTCAAATTGCTTAATAAAGAATGTATTTTTTCAGGTTAATAAACACTAAATTTGTTAGGCATATGAGGAGCAATGTAGTAAAAATAAGCGCTTCTGAAATGCCTGGAAAAGTAGTAATTTTGTGTTTCTACTATGAACAGCCCCATTACAGAAGGAAGAAGTAATTTTTGTAAAGCACTTAATAATATTCAGATTTCCCACTTAAGATGCAATTAGCTGCTGAAGCTTTAGAACAGACTAAGCTCTTATTTTCTGAAAATAACATACCTTCAATTTAACATGTGGCAACAGTGGTCACATTACAGAAATTTAGATCAGAGGTTTTTATTAATGGAAATTTATATAGCTTGTAGAAAGTCTCTATTGCTAAGAGTAGGCAAACATATGGATAACATAAGAACAAGTTTGAACTTGAAACCTGAAACCAAACTTCAAATTGGTTGAAAATGTTTATTTAACTCTGAAAAAATATCTGCTTGCATCTGCAATTTCTAGTCCCTATAGGCAATAGAAATATTCAAAATAACACAGGGAAGAAATTACATCATTTCTGATACAAACAAAACCATGGGCATATCTCAAAAAATATGTGCTCTTCTGAAATATAATGTGATTCATCACTCAGTGCATGCTAATCTAAAGTGTACCTCTACATGTTACAGATAGATGTAACCCTAAGTAAAAGGGAAAAACCAGCTGTCTGGTAACCAGCACAGTTTGCAACAACACTGACAGATTTACATTGTGAACTTCTGTGATGAACTTATGAGATTTAGCTTTTAAGTCTTGCTATTGGAGCTTTTTTTAGAGCAAGTTTTCTGTTTTGCTTGTATTATGTTACCTGCAACAGGAATCAAAATAATAGTTTATGACTTTACCCAAAGAGAGACTGAAATGCTGAACTACTTTATCAGTACTTCTCACAATCTGAATTTTATTTTTTTCTAAGACTTTTCTCACCAAAGCTCCTTGCCTTTCCATCAGGAGGTTCTGGCAAACACACAGGGGTTTTTATAGGAGCCAAAGTGTATTAGGAAGTAGGCCACTTGGACAGCAAGAGCTCCAACAGTGCAGCTGGAGTACAGCACTATTTTATATGGCACATTTTACCTGTCATCAAAAAGGAGTAAGGAGTGCCAACGTGGTCTGTCACTACACCTCCAAAGTGAAACTGCAATTTTATCTGTGGCCATTAGTGACCTGGTCTGAAGCAAAATAACATCATACATGTTGAGCTTGTATTAATCTGTTTACTGACTTTTGTGCGTATATCAATACTAATATATTTTATGTATTTGGTAACTGGCATTTACCTAAGCCAACCTTTTTGACTGCTACTACCACTAGAATAAAAAAAAAAAAATCTGTTATTGAATGGAAGATTTTAGTTGCCTATTTTTGACTATTTATTTTGTTTGTCGTCTCATAAAATAACATGGGCTACAGCCTGATTTGATCTTATTTACAGGGATGTGTCTATTGAAGCCAATGGCATTACAAGAGGATTAGGCTGGGGAAGTTGAGATAAGAAGCAGGCAATGGCAGCCCTGTGTTGTTCAGAGCTGGTTTTCTGCCACAAATGAGTATTTAAAGAGCTACAGGAGCAGGAGTGATCCCAGGCTTTTAGAAATGCCTGTGAATGGAGTGTAATAAATACACAACAAATGTGTCTGTAGAAGTACGGAGACAAAAGGTTTATATTCCCTTTTTGTATTCATTACCAGGATAGCAAGTGATATAAAAATGACTGTCCTGGGCCTGATTCTGATCTCCCTCGTTATCAACTGGGAGAGCTGCCTGGCTGTGAACCTGCTGGCAGATTAGAGTGAGGCTGTATGTTCACTGATTTCCTAAAATATGTGATTAGTCATAATCACGCTTCAAAACACTACACCCATTCTTCTAAGCACTTTTTTATGTGCTTAAAGAAGGTTATCTGCCCACCTGAAAGTTAGGGAGTTTTCAGTATTTCATTCTATAGATAACATTTTGTGGGTCACAGGGAGAATAGCATTTTCCTGCATTTTTAACAGGTACAGAAAGAGGAACAAGAATAGGTGACTCCCACATCTTAAAACTCAGCCTATGAGGGTTTGTGCTTAATGAAGGTCAAAAAAGTGTTTTTTCTGGATTAAAATATTGTGAGCATGAAATAGCCCATAGCACTCACTCCTGCACTCCTCTTGGCACTTTCTGACATTTTGCAAGATTGTTTCACCACCAGCAAGAAGCCCTGTGTAGGGTGCTGAAGAACTTGCCCAGTTCTGCCCAAATGCTGGAGCTCCTCTGCCCCATGCCGAAGAGTGGAGGGCAGGCCATGTCATGATCTGCACACAGTGCTGGGCAGACGCAGGTGGACCAAAGCAGCATCTTCCAAAGATCCACTTATGCCATGCGAGTTAGCCCAATACCATTTTTATATGCTAAACTGAATGATATCTTGCAGCCTTATACTGATGTTAAATGGCAAATCCTTACCTAGTCAAGGTAAAAACCTTAGCCCATTTAAGTATAGTAACTTATTGCTATGTATAGTATTCATTCTGTTGTACAAGCCTCATTTGTTAAACAGAGTCTGGACTGTGCTTTTGCCAATAGTGTTGTTACAGTAAGGTGCGCCTTTGGTTTGCTGCTATATATAATAGCATTGGTAGAAAGGAAAGGATAGATAAAAATGACTACCAAGGAAAAACATGTTCTGGAGACTGAGAGGCTGTGGAGAAACCCAGGCATCGCCCTCTCTCACCTACAACTGCTAACCACAACTCTGAGCACACTGCCCTGCAAACATCAGTAGTGGTTTTCAGTTGGGCAGAATTCTCTCTGTTTCAGCAGTTATGGTGAGGACTGCACAGAGAGAAGCTTTTCCTATGGACTCATTTGGCAGTCTCCTTCAGTCCTGCCATTAAAGGACAGCTGTTTCTGATGCAGATCTTGGCTATTGCCTTCCTGCACTTGTGTGACTGAGTCTCTTCCATGTCAGCACCTTTTTATTCCAGCCCATGTGACAGGAATGTCATCCTTGTCATGTGAATGTCCATTACCTGGGAAATTCAGGGTCCCTGGGAAGGCAGCACAAATGGGAAAGAGGGTTGGTGTGTGAGAGAGTTGCATGCTTATGTCATTTCCCATAGGCTGCATGGGGGAATCCAGATTCCCTCTGGGTTTAATTGATACACTTTGTATTTGCTGATGGTTATATTTCTGATAATATTCTTTAGCTTTCATCAGGTTTTAATTGTTTTCTGGTATGGAAAGCCATTTGTGTGTAGCTGTGACTTTAAGGGGGCTGAAATCCAAATGCTATTAATTGATGGGCACAATCACAGAAAAATAATATATGCAAAGTTAGTACGGCTTTTTCCAAGTGACTTCCTTCTTCATCATTGTTCCAGGGGAGGAGAAGAGGTGTACAGTTTCAAAGCATGAGGAAGCACCAGGCAGTCGGTAGTAAGGCAGGATCAGGCTGCAGTTCTGTGACATGGTTCCTAACCAGCAGGAATCAATATCCATTACTTCAGCATGCCAGATCAGTCCCCACTCTCCTGCTTCCTCTGTAACCACTTCTTCAAAAGCATTTTTCAAACTCCAGGCTGCTGGAGACTCACAGGCTTCACAAAACCACAAAAGCGTATACGCAAGCACATATGCATAAAGAGCAATGAGATGATAACTGCTCCACTCTGTCATTTAATGCTTGTAATTTAGAAGAGATTATTCATCTTGGGTTTGCTTTGACAGAAGAGCAGTGGATTTTGTTGAAACATATTTTCCCAGATCAGAAGGTTAAGAACAATTTCGTGCCTGCTGGGAAAAAAAAAAAAAAAAAAAGAAAAGAAAAGAACAAGAAAGAAAGGGCGGAGGAGGTAAAGAAAAAGAGAAAAAGTCTATCCATGTCTGGATTTCAGAAGGATGGCTCCAGCAGCCTCATTCTTCCCTCCTTCCCTTCCTCCCTTCCTCGCTCCCCCACCCCTTTGTGTGCTAAAGTTACAACCCAAAGACTTGGAGACATTTCAAAGAAGTGTCACTAATGAAGACCACATGTGCACTGTTCCTCTTGTTTAGTCCAGAACAAAGCTGAACTGTCAGGGCCTCCTTTCTCCAGGGGCAAAAACGGGTCTCTCCCCCTTCTCGATTACCCACCCACAGTTTATGAATGAGGCTTTCTCAGGTAACCACCACTTGGTATCAGAACAGTTCCAGGAGCAAATCAATCATTTTTCCAATAGAAAGCCAAAAGGCAGAGAGCAGGAGTTTCCTTTGCCAAAACATCAGCGGCAGCACTGAAACACCCCCGTGTTCGACACTGCTGCAGCCTTTGGCCTTTGTTCTTGTGCAGCAGCAGCGTATTTGCTGTAGCACTTCTTCGTTTGCTTTCGGGGTGCCTCCTCCACAATGTCTCCAGAGCTGCACGGAGGCAGGTTTGTACAAGGAGGTGGGACACAGCAGGGCTTGCTTTCTGAGCAGCGTCAACCGAGGAGGACACTGAGATCCAAGACCAAAGCACGTAATTTCTCATCTCTGCCCACAATTAACTGCATTTCAGGAAAGACTTTCACTAAGTAATGGGCAGTTGATCCTCACAGAGGTAGTTTTATCAGCCAAAAAAAAAGGAAACTGGTGCCTGAATCTGTGATTTCATGTCCAATCAGTGCTCCTTCCTCAACAGTGTTTTGCAGCTGTGGCCATCTAGGAGTGAAGCAAGTGGTTGAGGGCTTCCTCTGAGAGGACATTTGTGTCCTTGCCGGGCACATGAAGGGGCCAGCCTCTGCCCCTAGCTGAGCTTCTAGTGCCCTCATTCCCTGATGGAGGTTAACAGCAGCACTGAGGGGCAATGCCGGACAAGAAGGGTGGGCCAGCCTTACCTCTCCTCAGATCCTCCTTCTGAAAGGAAGACATCAGTGCAAGGTAGTATTGGTCTCCTTAGACAAACCAGTTGGCAGCCCTTAAACGGCTGTGATATTGGAGCCCAGGCTGGGTCACTGGGCAACTGGAGCATGCTTCTTCCTGCATGGCATGTCTGCCTGAAGAGAAGCTGCAGGAGAGTGGCTGTTCCCAGGGATAAACTTTGGGCTTTTGTTTCACAACCACTTTAAAAAGGCTGGGGAGTCCACAGGGGAGGGGCAAGATTGACTACGTGAATCATAGAATCACAGAAGTACAGAGTGGTTCGGTTTGGAAGGTACCTTAAAGCTCATCCAGTTCCAACCCCCCATGCCATGGGCAGGGACCCCTTCCACTAGACCAGGTTGCTCAAAGCCCCATCCAACCTGGCATTGAACACTGCCAGGAATGTGGCATTCACAGCTTCTCTGGGCAACCAGTGCCTCACCACCCTCACAGTGGAGAATTTTTTGTAATGTCTAATCTAAATCTCCCCTCTGCATGCTTAAATTCATATGAAGGGACCAACCTGTTGAGGGGCCTGGAAACATGGCATATATCACCAGTTTAGTTTCATAGCAAGAATTAGCCTGCTGCAGATGTGCTTTGTATGCACAGGTATGCTTCATGCTTAGATTCATTGGCCAATATATTCTGTAAGAAAGATCTCAGGGATGCTAATTTTCTAGCCTGTTCATTAAAATACATGCTGGGGGATCCAAATCTCTTAATTCTCACAAATGCTCACAAAACTCTCTGGAATTAGAAGAAGCCAGCAGCAGTGGACAAGAATAAGTTAGGACACAAACAAGTTGTCCAGAAGATAGATACCTACCTACCTACAAGCGGACAAACTCATGGATACTTGACCACAGAGAGAGACAAAAGCACTCATATGCCCAGCCATGGTGGAGGCCCTCATGGGCATAACCCTGCTGCTGTCTCAGACAGCTGAGCGCTATGATGAAATAAATAAATATGAAGAAAAAATAAAATAAGCAAATAAATCTGAACAACTTCAAAGCCAGTGTATGGTAGTGGTTGCTGCTAAAGCTGTACCTATTTTCTGACAGGAAGCTCTTCCGGCACAACTGCCTTTCAGAGGCATTTCTGATTACTCACAGTATAGAGGTTTGTTTCTATAACAAATATATTCCTGTGGGTGAAACTGCTAGTATTAAAAATAAATGGGAAGAGGGAAGTGGATTCTATGGAAAAGTGACTACAGAGGAAGAGAAGTGACCTCTGTGTGTTGGTTACTGAGAAAAAAAATAGTGGAAGCATTTGAAGGATCAGAGGACTTTTACAAAACCACTTTTAAGTATGGGATTAAACCATAGTATGTATATGGAGGAAGACATAGTCTGAGGATTGTTTTTTGTTCATAAGTGCTCTAGGGTTAACAAAGCATTCCAGGGTTTTATGAAAGCACTTTTAAACAAATAAACATTACCCTGCAGTGTTTACAAGCTAAGCACTTCAACATAATCTTCATGCATGAGAACCTGAAAGGAAAACTGATTGAAACCTCATGATAAACTGTTTTGTTTAATTGCCTAACCTCATGGCAGCAGAGAAAAGCAGACACAATAAATAATGAAAAAGTGTAAAATTTTAAATTTCCAATGCATTCCATCACCTGAACTGCAGTCTGATCATCAACGTGGAGCACATAAATATTTCCATCTGGATTGTTGGTTTTTTTTAAGTGGCAGCTGGACCTTTTTTGAATAATATCAAAATGGTTGAGATTTCTTTTCCAGGGTAAGGTGACATCATCCGTGCAGACAAAAGGATTGCCACAGCCCTTGAAACCTCTGTAGGCAGCTGTCTGTTCATTCAATAAAGCATCCTAAACATTTCTGCTGTGTCTGGATTCCTCTTCTCCCCACCAGTTTCTTTATTTGCTGAGTATCTTGTCTGCCTTCCAAACACATCATGAAGTCCTTAGATATAAACCAGCTTTGATTTCATTAGGTACTTATAAAATTAGATTGAGTAGATCAGGGCTGTGTTCCTGGGGAGAGGAGAAGACAGCTCTGGAGTATGGTTATGAACAGGAAAGCAATAGGGAGCGCCCCTGGAATCCTTCCCACCTGGCCAAAGAGGGATCATCCAACCTTACCAGCTACTTTGCTCTATAATACAGGAGTGCTGCTACACAGCCCCTGTCTGGCCAGAGGTCAGGGGGTTCAGCTTCCTTGGTTTTTATTGCTCTTTCTGAGTTCAGGTGTGGGTGTTTGGGGTGGGCTTATGCTGTTTCTCCATGCAAGGTGCAAGGAGTCAGCATCCAGGTAATCCCAGTTGGCATTGCCTGTCCCAAGGCTACTCAGCATAAAGTTGATTTTCCTTATTTCTTCTGGCCCCAAAGGGACCTGGTCTTTCACAATGTTCCATGATTTCATTTTTTAGGCATGACTGGCTTTCCCAAGTGGTTTGTCTTTATAGATGGCACGGAGTAAATGAAAGATGCAAAGTGGAAAAAAAGAAATTATTTTATCCCAAATTCCAAACTTCTTCTTTGAATATTTTTATTGTGTAACAGATACCAGCTTCACTGCTGAATTCCCCTTCATTTTTTAAGGTTGGCCTAACTGCCCTGTCTTCTGCAGCCACCGGAGGCAGTGGAAATGTTACCAGACACTAATCCCATAAGCACAGCCCCAGCATGGGTTACCACCTCTGCCACACCTCCTCTGGGCTGTTTTATATAGTGGAACGAACAAGACACTGATTGACTTCACAATCTGTTGGATCAGTGTCAAAATTAACCTTCTCTCTGAAGAACTATGTAGACAAATTAGCAGTGATGCTTTGGGTGTTGGTAACCTTTCCCCCTTTACATATGTCATGAGCACTGCTCTGCACAAACACAGATGCCACTACAATGCATGCATGTAAATGCATTTTCCACATCCATGGTAGATTCAAACATAGATACACATGTGGCAGTAGGCGGGCTTGTTTGAAAGCATATCTTCTTATCAAGGGAGAGAGCTAATACTACAAAACAACAAGGCCGAGTATTATGCTTTCATTTTGCTCCTGCAATAGTACTGTGCAAGAGCTGTGAAGTGAGAACTCATTTTACATCTTTAAAAGCAGAGATTCTCACAGCAGTATCACCTGTGGAAGCCTGGTTAATTCATATGGCAGTAACATTTTCAGTAAGTGAAGATTAGCTCTGGAGCTGCAGTATCTGTTTTATGCCACTGCAAGCCTTTCTTTTTCTTTCAGGAAATTCTCTGTGTCTCTTGACTCATAACTGTCAATAGCGTTCCCCTATCTCTTTAAAACCACAGTACTGACTCAGTCTATTTGGAGAAAGAAAGCTATTTCGACTTACAGGTTCAATTCCTGTTGACTCAAAAGGGAGGAGGAAAATGCAGAGACTGAGAATGAAAACATTTCTTATTCCAGAAGTTACCAACAGGCAAATGCCATTAAGGAATGGATGGCATTTGTTCACAAACTTTTAACAATATTTTTTCCCAGCTAAGGTTTAGCTCTGCATGTATTTTCTGCTGCCATGAAGACAAGTGAATCTGGATGTGCTCTTTGCTTCCGCAGTTGTATAAGACAGCTTGCTTCTTGTCTGGGATCTCAGAAAGGAGCCTAAGCAGGGCTTGTGTGCCATCCCATCCTTACTGAGGTACGTGCGGGATCTCTGCCGTTAAAATTAATGTGGCTCCCACTTCCTCACCCATTTGGCCAAAAGTAGAATAATATGGTTATGCTGGCAGGGATTTCTTTTTCCAGCAGACTGTGGTTTTCACAATTCAACTTTATGGACTTTAAAATCTCCTGTCACAGATCTGTGTAAATACAATGGAAAACAGGAAGGAATTATTTAAATAAGAAAACCATTGTTGGTCATTGTTGTGGTTCAGACAAGGGCTGGTGTGGGTAAAGTAGGAACCTCTAAGAGAAAGGCTGGCAAACGGATTGGATGCAAAGCAAGATTTCTTTCTTTCCATCACGACACCATTTCAGAAACTCAGTTCTGGAGACATTTCTGCTGCAGGTTATAGAAGCATGGGGCTGAGAAAAGTTGTCTGGGTCTCTCCTCTTCAGCCATCACATCTTTCTTCTACTGTGGTCTCCCATGGAGTACAGCATGAAGAAAGTAGAAAGATCCCCACTGATCCATCCAAGAGGAGGCTTTCTCACCAAGGGCCCGACCACTGGTGCCTTGCAGAGGGAATCACTTGTTTCTTTGCTGCAGGAGTCCTCCTTGTGCAGATTTCAGTCTCATCCATGTATGTACCAGAAATGCTTCAAAGTGTGACTGCTCCTTCCCACCTCCTCAGCAAAAAACTCATCTCTAGAGAGATGGGAATTTTATGTGTGATAATATAGCTGTCTTCCACCAGCCTTTGGGCAGTGATTATCAAGTATAGCAAGTGCTCTCTGCTGTGCTACTGAGCTCATTGCCTTTCCACCCTCCAGCACTGAGTTTGTGAAGGGATTTTTAATGCCTCATGCTGCATCTCCATGAAGAACAAAACTGAAGGGATTTGATCAAGCAAGGGGTTTTAAGATACTGATCACATCCTGTGCTAAAAATAGGCCTTTGTGCATGAAAAATGCATATTAATATGATCATCTTAAAATAAACAGCACTGTACATTTTTTGTCGTGATTGCCACTGATAGTACTTGAAATGCTAAACTGCACAGGGGTGAAAGGAAGACAATGGACACACAGAATGTAAAGCCAGCTCCCTGACAAAATCAAGCACTTGCTGGAGAAGTTGCCAAATGAAGATGGGTCCTGTGAAAAGAGGGAAACTTTCCCCAGGCCCTTCCCCATAAGCAGGAGACTGCATAATGCCAGGGATGGGGAGGGAGGGACCACAGTAGTGCAGGTCCGGGTATGCATACAGCAGTTACAGAAGAACCTCACATGACTGAGCCTGCAAAAGCAGCCACATTTTAAATGTTCTTCTTAGGCTCCCCCTTAGCAATTATTAAGAGATTTCCTACAAGCACAGGAGCTCATCTGGGGATTTCTTTAGCAGCTGCTTATTTCAAAACCAGCCATTTTCCTTCCTTAATCCGAATTCAGATCAAGTCATTTATTAATGTTTCTGTTGCCTTCATTAGAAAGTCTTATTTTTAATTCCTTTGCAGCAAGGTACATATACAATGAATATAGGATCATAACACAACCTTGACACTGAAACGCGAAGAGCACAACATTTCTTTATTGTGCAATTTCTTTATCAAGCAATGGATTCTTGCCCTCCATTCCTACAGGTGTAAAAGGAATGTGCATTAATTTAAATAGTTGGAGGATTTCTTTAAAAGAAGGTCCTTTTTTGCATCTTTTTGTCCAGATTCTCATACTTGTTTACAGCTATTTTCAGAAAAAACAAGCAGAAGCTGCAGTATCTGAGTCTATATAGCAGAGTTTGGTTTGCTCGAGTGTAAATTTGGCTTATGAATGTGAACAGAAGGCAGCTGTAAATCTCCAGCTAAACTTCTATTTAGGTGTTAGACCAACAACATTGTTAATTTGAATTGTATGATATCACTTTAAAATTAATGATTATTAATTGTTACTTGTTCTATTTTTTTAAAGCCTGTATTTATTACTTTTCTAAGGGCAATAACTTAAGACCAGATCAATAAACTGTGTAAGAACAAATATTCCCATTCCAACACAAAACATAATCTAGACTGGACCCTAAGATTATGAATTTAAATGGAAAATGCAAGTGGTCTCTTCAAATACCACTAGTGGGTGGGCAATGGGGAAGGGGATTGTGTCCTGTTTATAATAGACTCCATCACAGCTGAAAAGTAGTTCCAATTTAGATACAGTGACCACTGAATATTGGGTTAACTTTCAAGCTTTCCACTTCTTACTAAGCCTACCTATCTCTCTGTGGGGTTTGAGTCAGACTGCTCTTTCTTTCCCAGACCTTTCCTCCCACAGTCAAAATTCTGCAAGGCCAAATTTGGACCCATTACTGCTCTTGTAATGGGTGACTCCAGCTGAGAATCTAGTAACCCTGGTGCTGTAGGGCAGAGCTAGACATATTTTCTCTATTTATATGAGATAAGAAGCTTTAAGTCTGATCCAGCCCAGGGTTTGGATCAACTGAGAAGAGGCCCTTTTGGCTGTAGAGCAAGTATTCTGGTGTAGAAAGAACTAAACAATTACCTCACAGTGATGCTTCCATGGAAAAATGTTTGCATTGCAGAGCCCTAGTAAGAGGTGTAAGAACTGAGCATAAAGCATAATTAACTTCTCTGAGGACCCTGTGCATCTGAAGCAAATAAAGGCTGGTTTCAAAGCTGTGATTGTAGATGCATGTGTAAAGAGATACCATGTATGTAAGATGTATACTCCATGATGAATGGAAGCTGTGGTTGTGTCTTTCCTTTGGGACAAGGCAGAATAACGACTGTTCGTATCCACTACATTTTGGTTAGGCTAATTACTAAGAAATACATGAATTTACAATGAATTTGCTATAAATAATTAATCCAGCATATTGAAATC
>JANHGB010039960.1:17129-28839 GCA_026283785.1 Coracopsis vasa | reverse complement strand
TTGTGCATTTATATGAAAATATAGGGGAGCTCCGGCCTGCGCACGGCGGTGGCTGCGAGCACCGAGGCGATGCACTGCACCGCGCTCTGCACCAGCCGCTCCCGACGCGGCCCCGGCGCCCTCAGCGCGAAGCGCAGCGGGAAGAGGACGTACTCCTGCAGCGCCGGGCCGCTCACCGCCGCCAGCCGCGCCGCCAGCCGACACACGTTCTCCGCCGTCTGCACCCGCGTCAGCTGCACGCAAGCGGGGCGCAGGGCTCCGAACGCGTCCCGCGGCGTGTCGAATACGGCCATGGCCCGCGGCCTGCCCCGCTGCCGCTGCTCACCGCGGCCCCGGCACTCTGGTACCGGACGTGACGTCAGGAAACCGGCGCTGTCATCGCGCCAAAAACGTCCCGCGGGGCCCTGCGGCAGTACGCGTCGTGACAAAAGTTGCGGCCGCCCGGAGTGCCCATGCGCAGCCGCGCCGCCAGAGTTGGCGCATGCGCTGTACACCTCCCCCGCTGCTAGTGCGGCCGTGCCGCTCCCCTCCGGCGATCCGTAGGATGCTGCCCTTCGACCCGCGGCGGCGGGGTGAGGGGCCGGGCGGCCATCTTGTGCTGGCGGGCGGCGGCGGGAGCGCGGCCCGGGCCGGCCATGTCCTCGTTCTCGGAGTCGGCGCTGGAGAAGAAGCTGTCGGAGCTGAGCAACTCCCAGCAGAGCGTGCAGACGCTCTCGCTGTGGCTCATCCACCACCGCAAGCACGCGGCGCCCATCGTCTCCGTGTGGCACCGGGAGCTCCGCAAAGGTACGCGCGGCCCGGGCCTCGGGCGGAGCGCGCTGCGAGCGGGGTCGGTTCTGCCCCCTGGGCTGTGGGGAGTGCCGTGTGCCGGGGCCCAGGCCCGTTTTGGCGCCGTTGTGGCTGTTCATTGGACTTGGTTTAATGAGCCCCGGGCGCAGGGCTGGAGCCGAGAAGCGGTGGTGGGAGCGCTGGGTCGGCAGCGCCGGAGGGGCTCGGCCGGGCTGTGAGGCAGAGCTGTACTGATCCCCGCTGTGCTCGATATGCAGCCTTGTTTGTTTTTACGTGGTATTTTTGGGTTCGTATTATCCATTATAGAGTTGCACTGAGGGATTCGAGGTAAGCAAGGTAAAGGATGATGCAGAGCTCTCTAACACCCTTGTAGCAGCATCGCCCAGCAGCATTTTGTGTTTTATCCCTTGCAGATTCACTTAACTAAAGTTAACCGCTGGTAACTTCTCAGTTTGTCCCCTAACGAGGGCAGGAGGTGCCTAGTGCCCGTGTTGGTGCCAGTGCCCAGGGGCAGGCACCGTTCCCAGCCCGGGCAGGCAGCAGCTTTACTCCCTACAGCAGGTGATGCTGTAGGAAGTCCTGGAGCAGCCTCTGTGTGATTGCCAATCGTTACCAGTTATAGCACATTAAATGCACTACTGAGAGACCTAATCAAGGCCTTCAGTGAAAACGGGCCTTTTGTTCTCTGCCTCGTGTGTGTTGCACTCTGGAGAGCAGCATCTCCCACTGGTTCTGGTTACAGGGCAATGCAAACTGTGGTGCCAGGGTGGGAAAAGTTATGGGATATGGAGGAATTGTCACATTGCCTTGACGCAGCATTGCTTGGAAAGTTGTTGAGCGTCTACAACAACTTTCCCCTACAGTTTCACTCTACTCTGAATTAAGTGGTTCTGTACTGAGGTTTTTCCCCTGAAATTAGTTAATGAAAAAGTAAGTCTATTGTTCTATGAATTTGCTGGTGGGTTACAGCATCTTGTTTTAATCGTGTGTAAAAGTTACTTCTTACACGGCTTTCTTCAGAAAAAAAAACCCAGCAGAAATAAGGGGATCAAGAACCACTTGACTTCAGGGCCTGGGATTTGCCTTGGGAACGTGGAAATATTTAGAACTTTGTTTTCAGACTGAAAAGCTTTAAAGAAACTTTGTTTAAACCATGTTAATGAGTCTGGGTGAAAGAGTGAAAAATAAATGCAAACTCTCTCACTTCCTCTCTCCCTTCCATCTTTTTTTTCCGTTTCCCAGCAAAATCGAGTAGGAAACTCACTTTCCTGTACTTGGCAAACGATGTCATCCAGAACAGTAAGAGGAAAGGCCCTGAATTTACCCGGGAATTCGAGTCTGTTCTTGTGGATGCTTTTTCTCACGTTGCCAGGTATATTGCTGGGTTATGTATTTTTTCATCTGTCCTCTCTAGAGATGTGCTTTCCTGTTAATTGAAGTTTAATTCAGTTGGATTTTGTTGTCCTGTTGCTATGTTTCAGTCTCAGGGATGCTGGTTCTCTCTGTGCAGTGGAGGTTGGATTCTCACTGCTTTGTGGCCAGGAACTGTTTAGTGTTAATATTCCTCCTAGGGCAAACTCTAGGTGTGACTCATCCCCTCACAGCTTCCCCGTTGGTCCCTGCATGCAGCTCAGTGTGCTTTGTTACCACAGGTTCTTGCAAGTCTGCTGTGGGCACTGAAACTGAGTACTTGCAGGTGTGTGTTAAAGCCACGTAGTGAATGGCTCTCGCCATTGTCAGAAGGAGCTGATGTTTTGGGTCACTGGGTTCTCAGTCATCTGATTTGAGCAGTTCCTTTTTGTACTGTTTTAAGTTGTCTGCTCATCAGCCTCCTCACTAGAGGAAGGAAGAAGTTGGTGCCTAAAAGGGAAGCAGCGATGCAGCTTCCAGCCTGTCAGAAATGGACTATGCTGTAGCTAAGATTGTCTCTAAATGGCACAATAATTCCCATTATCTCAGCTAAGCAGGCCTGTGTTGGGGTGTTTAGTGGTGTGCTTTCTGGGTGAGTGTGCTGTATGACTGTATTTACGTGCCTAATGATCCAAACAACCTGCTTTTAATTGGGATGTTAGTGACTGAAACAACTGTTTAAAGTTAATACTCTGGATTGTAAATGTGTCAACTTGGGGGTGGTTTATAACTCTTCTGCGAATTCTGAATGATGGCAAGTTCTTCCTTCAACACTTTCCCTGCCCTTACCCTGGGTGGGAATGTGGGGCACTTTCAGGCAATCTTTGGTTCCAGTGAAAGGGGAAAATTGGCCACAAATGTGTTTCGCACAGTTTGTCTTGGACAGTATGAGAGATTCTCTCCAAACATGCAGCTGGTGCAGTGGATGCAGCTGATGGTTTAGAAGATGCTCTCTTAAAACATAAGGAATGTTTCTGAGTTGAATTATAATTATTTTCTAATCTTTGAACAGAGAAGCAGATGAGGGCTGCAAAAAGCCCTTGGAACGATTGCTTAACATCTGGCAGGAGAGGAGTGTGTATGGCAGTGAGTTCATTCAGCAGCTGAAGCTCTCGATGGAAGACTCCAATAGCCCCCAGACTAAAGGTAAATGTGTGTTGCTTTTGTTGTGTGCTTTGGTTTTACACTGGTGCATGTTTCAGTGGATGTTCTGTGAGGAATGGAGCTCAGGGCTCCTGCAGCTGAGCTGCTGCCAGAGCTGCTCATGGGGAATCCTCAGGATTGGCTTCAGAGGAGGCTGATTTTCCTTAAACCTGCAGTTCCAGTTTGCAAATGTGTTGCCTTGTGACTTGTGGGTGGCAGTAAGTTGAACTGAAAGTTATGTCTGCTGCTGCTCCTGCAGCCATACTGCTCCAGGGCTGCCCTTTGGTGTGAGCACAGGTAAGTGGGGTGCAGGGAACTGCTGCGTCCACCTCGAGAGTTTAAAGTGTCCCACTGCCTCTGAGAGTGGTCAGCTGGGTCATTTAATGGGTTATTCAGTATTGTTGGTGCTTTCATTCTCATCCTGGTTTATTTTGCGTAGTTACTATATTTTGTTATGTTTCTTCAAGGACTTTTTAGTAACTGAAGGCTGGAACATATGCCCAGGAGCTGGGCTGGTTGCTTTTCTCACACGAGCTGAAGTCAGTTGGGGAGGACAAGAGCTTTGCATCATTTAACATTGTTATAAATTGTGGTTGGAACCTTATTGCTGCATGAGACAGATGTGAGGAACTGAGCAGAAGCTTCTTGCATTTACTCAGCTTTTATACAGCTGTGACAGATCCTGCCTCTTGTCTGAAAGGGTTTAACTGGTCAGACTGTAGTGAAAGGGGGGGTAGATGGGTAACCTATGGCAGGGTCACTGCAAATCAGGTGTTCTGCTCAAGGGGGATATTTGGCTACTCTGTAGCTGAAGGAAGTGTCAGTGTTTTCAAATTAGCTGAAATCAGGTTGCTGCTTTGGCCACATTTTGCAGTGCTTCCCATGGAGGTGTGGTATATTGAGAGTTGACTCAGGCATCAGTGAAGTGCCCTTGGGCTGTTCTGAGGTGGTGAAAGAGGCAGATGTGTCTACTAGAGATGGTAATTAATACAGAATGAATATGAAAATGAGCATTAATATGAGACATGCATGTGAAGGCATACACCTGTGGCTGCAGCTTTGTGGGTTTTCACATGCTGCTTCAGGCAGAGTTACGGCTGAGGCCTTCAGGTTAAGCTGGAGACCAGCTGAGCTGACCAGTGGGTTGTCTGCTCTGTATCAGCACAGAGGAGGTCTCTGTTCTGAGAGGTGGGAGGGGAAGGTGAAAGTTGTACGTGCCTACACCCAATAGCTGGTGTTGAGGTTTCCCTGTGGCCTGGGTGCAGTGCATAGGAGCCTCTTGCCATGAAAGGGCAGGATTTACATGCCTATATTCCTGTTGAACTGATTAACTGGGGATTTGAAACTGTTAATTCAAGGTATCCAGGTAAGAGTTTCACAAGTGTTTAAGGTGTAATCTAAAGAAATGATACTGTGTGTCCAAGCAACAGGCAGGCATTTCCTGAGGGATTGGCAGGCTCCCCTTGCTGTGTCCCCTCCTCCCTTTGGCATCAACCAGCCCTGCTACTGTTACCTTTGCAACTTAAAACCATTTACACAGAATCAAACCCTTCTGAGGGTAACAGACCTCTCCCTGTGGGAAACAGAATGAAGAAATATAAATGCTTTAAGAGCTGCTGTGTGCAGGACTTCACTTGGTGAGAAACTTAGTTCTTGTCAGGGTAATAGGAGGTACTGATGTAATATTTCTTACATGAGGGAGCAGCTCCGGCCTTTCCATGAGTGTGACTGTTGCTGCCTCCTTGTCAGTTCATTGTGTATATGGCAAAATAACCTTTATTGCTGTTTTTGCATGTGAGTGTTTGGAATACAATGCCAACATTAGAGGCCACCTGTGATCATCCCTCTCTGTAGAGAGCTTAACCATCAGAGCATCTGCTACCATGGTTGTGAAGCAGAGATGGTTGAGGTGGGTAGACCAAATGAGTTGCTTGTGCGTGTCCTCAGTTACAGAGGAGAAGAAGTCTCTGAAACGGACTTTTCAGCAAATACAGGAGGAGGAAGATGATGATTACCCCGGGAGCTACTCACCCCAAGACCCCAGTGCTGGGCCACTGCTGGTATGTGGACGGGTTTTGGGTGGGAGCAGTTCCCAAAGCCACCTCCTGTGGTGCAGCCACAAGGTGGGGCTGCCAACAAGGGCAATGCTTCTGGGAGGCTCAGCTGGGGTTGAAGTCCGTGGGAAATAGAACAGATTCTTCTTCATATTGAAGTCTGGTGCTGCTCTGGGTGCTTTCAGGAGGCTGAAGCGAGCTCTGGGTCACTGCCAGTGAACAGTCCCAGAGGACTGCTGGGAGATCAGACTGTGTTAAATTCTTTGCAAGATCAGTGTGTGATCTCAAACCCAGAGTTTTACCAGGGCTAAAACTTAATTATTTTTTGTAGGACATCTCTTTCCATGAGCTATTAAAAAGCCCAACTGTTAATAGAATAGGAAAAGCAGTTCTGAGGAATTTGGTTTGAGGCTGATGTTAGTGGTGTGGGAAGAATCGAAATGAAATAGAGGGTCATTCTGACCCTACTTGAGGTTAAAAATAAGCATATGTTAAACCTTTGTGTATTTGAACAGGCTGAGAAAACACACCATCCATCTGGTAACTAAACACTGGAAAATGACAATAAATAACAGTTGTCAAAGAAATAAGTGAGGGGGTTTGTTGTTTTTATTTCCACAGGCCTCACAGCTTATGGTTTCTCTTGATGATGAGCATTGTCTTTGTTACTGTTGGAAACCATCAGCAGTTTGCTAAGAAGCAGTAAATGTTCACTATGGGCTTCCAGAGTTTTCAGCTAAAAAATAGTTGGGTTTTTTTTTCTTCTGTGTTTTTATTAGTTTCAAACTATTGAGATCTGGTTTAGAGGTCAGTGAGGGGGTTTGCAGGGCTGGGGGTCCATTTCAAGGACAAGGGTACTTCTTGCTCCTGCTCAGTGAGTCTCTTTCTCCATTGTTTTGTTTTCTGAGCAGGGAGGAGATGTGATGAGTCAGGAGCTCCTCCTCAGGCTGTGCTCATCCACATCCTTTTGATTTAAACCAGGTTATGTTCTGAGTATGTTCATTTAAGGTGACATGTTTTTCCTTAGTGCACTAAACCTGCCTGAGTGATGACGTGGAGGGGTCCAGTGAGGTTCAGGGTAGCTGCAGTCGGGACAAGACAGAGTTTGTTTTAGCTGGGATAGCTGTTGTGGCATCAGAGCTCATGGCAGGTGACCAGATACTAAATGCTAAATCTTCTGACCATGGAAACCTGACACAGTTTGAACTGATAGGAGTTTGGGTTGGTTTGGGTTGGTTTTCCTGTGTCAGAATGTGCCTTTGGAGCAGAACAAAACAGTGCCGTAGCTCCTGCTAATCTGAGAGAAAGCATCGGGGTGCTCAGCTGAGAGCTCCAGCTGATGTATGGCCGAGTACTTCAGCTTTGACTTCAGTGACCACTTCTGTTCATTGAAATGAGAAGTTTCCCACTGCAGAGTCTTAGAAAAGATATTTCGACTGGAATTCCACATAAGTCCCTAAGCACTGGGTTGTTGTGAGCTTGGAGAATACTCCCTGTGTTTGGAAGCAACAGTTTCAAAATTACTTGAAGTAAATATTCCAAAAGTGGTTGCTCTCGGAGGTGGGTGACCTCAGATGCAGTGGCCACATCCCCAGGGAGCGGTGTTAGTGGCTCCTGGTTTTCATGTTGGCCAACTTGTCTCCTAGACTGAGGACTTGATCAAAGCCCTGCAAGACCTGGAAAACGCAGCGTCAGGAGATGCTACCGTGCGGCAGAAAATTGCTTCCCTGCCTCAGGAAGTTCAGGATGTTTCGTTACTGGAGAAAATAACAGGTATGAAACTGGCAGGTGAATGAATTTGTGTCCAATAACTTAGAAATCAAAGTGGTTTTTGCTTTATACGAGGAGCTGTCACTTATTCAGTCGTTTATTATATATTCTTGCTGTGTCCAGCTGTGCAGACCACTGTGCAGTTCATGTTTGCTTGTATTGATGCATCAGGAGTTACTCAGAGAAAAGAGGAATTTCAAAGTGCACACCATGATTAAATGTGAAATCCACCTGGTGTGTTCAGCTGAAAGTACAGCCTGATGGTTTAGTGTAATTAACCTCTTCAGAGGGGCTGACTTCATAGGTTTGATCCCCCCTTGTGCCCTGTTAGTGACATCTCTGCAAGGATAAATGCAATCAGTCGGGTTGGTGTCTACAACCACTGCTCTTGGGCCATTGGTGCTGCCTGTTTCCTGTATATCCCCTGTGATAAGAGCTCCTATTTTCCTGTCAAGCCCACAGTGTATCTATGAACGAGACGTTGCTGTGCGTGTGGCAGTGTCCAAGCCAGAAGGTTTCACACTTTGTCTCTAATTGCCCTGACACTTATGCCTGCAGACAAGGAGGCTGCTGAGCGCCTCTCGAAGACAGTGGACGAGGCGTGCCTGCTGCTGGCTGAGTACAACGGCCGCCTGGCTGCCGAGCTGGAGGACCGGCGCCAGCTCGCCCGCATGCTCATCGAGTACACCCAGAACCAGAAGGATGTCCTCACAGAGAAGGAGAAGAAGCTGGAAGTGAGTACTGATGGCACCAGTGCCAACAGGCCGATGGTCCCACTTGACTCCTGATATGGGCATTTCAAGGGAAATGATTGTGGGTGTTACCTTTCCATATGGAGTGAAACAGGGCTAAGAAAGGGGTGAAACAAATCTGGAGAAGGCAAATCTGTTCTGACATTCAGTCTAGTAGGTTTAATACAGGTGGACATGGAAGGTCCAGAGCTCCATTCTTGTTAAAGAAAGAAAGGCTCATCTTTCTTTCAGTTTCTTCAGACTTACTCTATCCTTTTTATGAAATCCCCATTTCCAAAAAATCAACCTCACTTTGCCATAATTATCTTTTTATTATTATTGCTTGTTTTGTTGATGGGTGCCCCTTATCTTCGTTCCCAGCTCTTATTTGATAAGGGGATGGAGTTCAAACAAGATCTTCTGATATCCATACTCTAACAGCCACAGCCACTCCTGCAGCTTGTGATGGAGCGTGAGCTGATGCAGAAAGAGGGTGACTTGTGTTTCTAGCCATGGCTCCCTTGAACAAGGTGCTGTGAATGGGCACACACTGCAGGGACCTGAGCCCTAGCTGCACCCCTCAGCACCAGCCATTTATCTCCTGTTCTTTGTCAGTGAAGTTCTTTGAGCACCTTGGGGCTGATGTGGAGGCTGAATTAATGCCCATACCTGTGTCACTGACAATTGCTGCACTGCCCCTTGGGTGCACACTAGGGGCTTCCTTGATGCTGTGAGTGGCTGGTTCCTGGGAGCAGCTGGTGCAAGGTGGGACGGAAGCTGCTGCAGGGCACAGACTCTGGAAGGAGCCTGTACTGTGGCAGGCACAGGCTGTTTGCTGCCACGACAAACCTCATCCTCTGACAGCCCTGCAGCTTGTGCTGGGGCAGATTTCATTCTGAGTGTTTTTCTCCCTGTGTGTGTTTGTGCTGGAGTTCCTCAGTGTCTTGTGACTGCGAACATGCTGCTTTTCCAGAGCTGGGTTTTCCAAATCAGCCAGGCAGGTGCTGACTCTGCATTCAGGATTGGAGTGGGTAGTTGGTAACTCTCTCGGCTGGTTTAGCCTGAATTTCCTCAGGCGGAATGTCTGTGTTGTTACTGAGTCATTAAAGGCACTTTCAGACATGGGTACGGAAGATGCTATGAACCCAAATCCTGTTTGGCACCTGGTTTATGAGCAGAATATAGTGGAAGTGTTAGGTCAGGGGTTTTCCCCTTGCTGAAAGGAGGACACATGTCTAGTAGAAACATGGGTATATGTATAAATCTATAAATGGCAGACCTATTGATGTTTACTCTTTCAAAAAGGCAGGAATAGGCAGCAGAGTGCTGCAGAGCGGTGTTTGAAAAGCCCAGAACAAGCCATAAATTTGAGTCAGTTTGAGGGTGTGAAATTGAGACATTCATCATGACAATGCTGAAGTAAGATTTCTAATGCACTTGCTGAAATGTTGTGACAGTTGTGTTGGGCTTTGTTTCGGAAAATGTCCTTGTGGGAAGGAATGTTACTTGAAAATTGTAACTGTGGCAGAGGCAGGAATGTCATCCTGAAAAGGCTGAGCTACAACAGGAATAATCCCACTGATGGCAGCAGGACAGGCTGCTGGCCCACTGTTTAGTGTGAACAAGTGCTTTACCAGGTTGAAAACTAAAGAATGATCTGATTAACTATCTGGATCTGATTAAATACCAGTTCAGGTTGGATTTTGTCGTGCTGCCAAACCAAGGTGGCCTTAGTGCTGTAGAAATCTCAAATGAGTCACAGGAAATGCCACTCTCCTACTTGACATGAAGGCACAATTCGTATTCCTGTCAAATCCCAGCTGAGGGCTTTTGCCTGCCTGATGAAAGCATTGCCTTGTTCTTGGGCTGTAGAGGGTTAATAAATGGAGGAAGATGTGGGTTGCAGATATGATAGGCTCTGTCTGCTCATCAGTTTTGTTTGAGTCTTTGATGTGCTGGCAGCACATACCGTTATTGATAAGCCCGGCTTGTTCTTCATAGTGCTGAGAAGTATTTTATGAGAAGGAGCTGAAATTCTTGTAGCAATTAAGAACGTGTTAAAAAACAAACCATTTACTCAGGCAAAAGCTGAAATAAGAAAACAGCTTAAGCCAATGTAATCATACACATCTCCTCAGCGTGTGCTTTGCTCTCTCGAGGGATCTCTTCCAGAATCTCTGCTGCTTCTGTTTTTCTCTTGTGCAGTAAGTTCCCTGGCTCTGAGCTGAGGCGCATTTCTAGGTAGAAGGTGATTTGTTCACTTGGCTGTCCTAGTCCAGCCAAGGCTCTGCTTGGGGAGAGGGGTTTCTGTCAGTAACGTGGCTTAGGGCTTTAGTTAAGATATTAAAAAGTCTCATTCAGAAATCCCTGAATATTTTTTGTACTTTATTTACTCACAAAGCAAAGTCTTTCACTGTGATAACAATGAAAGCAGCTAATCTGTGTCTTTTGAAAAGCAGCTTTTGCAGTCTAAAGGGCTGCGGTTGCTTATTAATCCTGTTAATGCTGTCCCTTGATACAGCAGATTCTCAGAACATATGTAAACTCAGTGTCTTGTGTGTCTAGTGGGATAATGCTCAAACCCCAGGACACAGAGAAAAGCTCTTCAGTTGAGGAGCACTGCTGAGAAAGGTGCTGTTGGGCAATGAGCTACACTTCAGCGTGGATACAGACGGGGGTGAGTAAGGATTGAAACAGCATAGTACTGAGAAGCCCTGGAAATCTGAAGGGAGAGAGGTAGCACAGGGCCTGAAAATCATTACATGGATGCAGAGCCTGAAGGTCATGACATGGAAGAACTGCTTTTAGGGTAGCAATGGAAAGTGTAGTAATCGGGACTACTTTATCTGGGGGTGAGATTGGGATAATGTGGTTGTAGTCTAAAAGGAGACGGCAGAGTTCCTTTAATTCTGACAGTCAGCAAAAGCAGCAGGACCAAAGCTGATGCTGAACACCCTGTGGCAGTGCATATTTTTAAGGGTAACTCTTCCTTAGGCTAACTCACTGAAAGGTGTGGTGGGGGCTGTTGTTCAGAACACTGGATTTCTGTTTAAATGTGCTTCATCTCGGGCAGCTGCTGTGTGATCTTCCGTGGCCTGGACAGCATCGGAGACTTTTATAATACTAGGTGTCAGGAGATAAAATCCCTTTTCAGACAGGCATAGAAACTAGAACTGGTGTTCCTAAGGATGAGGTAAGAGGCTTCCCATCTCACCACGGGTATTTACCTGCCAGTGGAAGTTCTCTAATTTGGGTTATTTTTGGCCATGGCTGCCCCTGTTTCAGGATACCAGCAGCTGAAGAGGGTTTTGTCCTTCAGCACCTGAGTCTGCAGAGCTCCAAGGGGGAGGACTGTCTTTTAAAGCCCTCTGTGTGCTCTTCCTGAATGCATGACAGGCAAGAGGAAAAATCCAGGAAATGCAGGGGAGAATTCTCATGTCCGTGTACCAGGTGACTGCAAAAGGAAGTCAATGAAATAGATGGGACTAGAACCATCACTTGAAAGTAGAGCTGGAAAAGGGCAAATTGTGTGGAAGCTGTGTCTGAAATGACCAGTAGTGACAGGATATCTGGGGAGGGTTATTTTCATCTAATGGGGAGAAGAGGAAAAAGTGAAATAGAGGGGAATGTGCTTTTGGAGTTGTTTTGATTTGCAGTTAGTGCTGGTGAGTTCTTTCCCATGTCCTTCCAATACCTTCTGGATCTGCCTTTATAAAAGGTGATGTGAGGAACATACTACAGTGTGTACAGTTTGTTCTGTGTAGTGCGTTGTGTCCAGGGTGTGTGTACACAGCTGTGTTGTATGTGTACATA
>JANHGB010039959.1:24186-54302 GCA_026283785.1 Coracopsis vasa | reverse complement strand
GAGCAGCTTGCTCCAAGCCCCGTCCAACCTGGCCTTGAACACTGCCAGGGATGGGGCAGCCACAGCTTCTCTGGGCAACTTGTTCCATCCAGGTCTTTCCTCCTGGACACTGCGGTCCAGTGGGATTTCTGCTTCAAGCAGTGATTATTTATACACCAGCTTTGTGGTTGTTGGAGGAGTCCCAGGAGATACTCAGAATTCAACTGGATAAAGCCCTGAGCAGCCATGCCCTGGCACTGCTTTGAGGAGGATGGGCTGGAGACTTTTCGAGCTTCTCTGATGGCAAGGCAGGTGATGAGCCACCCTATTCAGCCTTTTACTATCAAAAGAAGCATAGAATCATAGAACAGTTAGGATTGGAAAGGACCTTGAGATTATCCAGTTCCAACCTCACTGCCATGGGCAGGATTTGGTTATTCTGTATTTCAACTGGAGGACCCTTTCTAAGCTGGTCCAAGAATCTCCTTTCCTTTTCGCCAGCTCTTATCCAACGGCAACATGTAGTTGTGCTGTGACCGGCCAGTGCATCCAGGTGTTTCTCCTCCTCCTCCTTTGTTTCTATCTGCGGGAGTTCCTGCTAACAAAAGCACTATTTTAATGTCCATCTTTAAGTTACTTTGCATTTTTAACTATTAAAATCCCTTCTGCTTGTATTACTATAGCCCTCAAGATCTTTTAATTTGCTTTGACTGAGCCTCTGATCTCCTGTGCACTGGTAACGCATTCCTCTTCATTCAGCACTTAAATCACCACTGTATTTTGAGTGCGAAATAAGATGAATTGCAAGCCTGATCATTGAGGAACCTTGTTAGTTGTAACTCAGTTCCCATCACCCTCTTTCCAGCACAGCCTGTGTTCATTTGTCCATTACTCAGTTCCTTACCTTCTCTATAATTCTTCTGCTAATTCCCACCTTTTCAAGCTTACCTCATAATTAGCTGTGTCATGTTGTGCTGCCTCTTGATACCCAGATAAATGAGATTGTACCACGCTTCTCGTGCCTAGGGAATTAACTGTCTCATTGAAGAAATGCATCAGGTTCATCTCACACAATTTACTAAACCTGGGCTTGCAGTTTATTCTCCTTGTCTCCATGTCATTAAGGATTCCTTCCTTTAAAAGAAAAGGAGAAAGAGGGCTGCAGGATGAGATCATTTTCTTTCTCCAAGCTACACCTGTGCCTTGAATATCAGCAAGGAAGGCTGAGCTATTCAACCTCCTTGACCCATCGCATGGTCCACAGATGCATCGATTTTCTCAAGGCATCCCATCTTCTGCTAACACAAGAGCCCGTGACTTGCTCTAAATTGCTTGTGAACTCCCTGACACTCTGTCTTTGTCTCTGTTTTCCCTCCTCTCCTCCCTCCCCGCCAGTAGCTGGCAGGAGGCGAATAACAGTGGAATCTCCCACATTGCTGTGGTCTGAGCAGGTTTCTCTCACATTATGGCTAAATAAATATTAATAAGAAATATGGAATAAGAGCTCATTGACAAATTCGGCAAATATTTGCCTCTGCCTCCCCTTTCCAGCCACCTGGCTCCCGCAGGAAAGTTTTGCCCTTTCTCAGACCAGAGCATTCAGGAAATAAACACTCGCTTTATGTTCTTGGAGGAGGAGGAAAATGAAAACAGCATTTGGGGGGCCTGAAACCCACATCTTACATTTAGTGTGGCCAGAAGCAACTTCAAACCCGCTAGCTTGAGTGATGGCTTTTGTCCGTGCCTTCAAGTGACAGGTTAGCACAGGGCTGGCCAGAGTGGGCTTGAATGATGCCCCTGATTTCACCTTGATGACCTGGAGTGCTTTGCTGCACCTTTGGAGGGACAGCGTATCAAAATAAGCTCCTAGATAAAAGAGATTGAGTCTTCGAGGCAATCTGTGCACTTGGAAAATAGAAACCTTGGTTTTAACAGGAGCATCAGGCAGAAGGAACAAGGAGAGAAGAGCGGGGATGGTGATGGCTCTCGCTCCCCTAGGGATGTGGTTCAAGTAGCTGTAGCCATGGTTGCTAGCAGAGACCTGGAGCATGATCTTTAGAGACAAACTCCCACCTGGGAGGTGGCTTTAGTGCAAGGCTGCTTAAGGGCTTAAAGGATGCAGGGTAACCCTTACTTTAAAGAGTGACTTCAAGGTTCAACTCATTTCTGCTTTGGGATTTGGCTTCCTGACAGCTTGAGCAGAGGCTGTGCTGGAGGGCGAGAAGATAGAGTTGAGAAGACTTAGACCAGGAGGTTGTGTTGTTGCAGTGCAGGTTTCCAGTTGACCCCAGTCCTTTGATGTGGGTTACATTTGTTCCCACTTTTTCTTTAGTTTTCTTTGGAAACGATCTCTTGGTGTGGTCTTGCAGAGGTATAGCAAAACCTGGTACTTCAATCACAGTTATTCTCTATGGCAGAAGTATGGGACTGTATGAGATACTGTGTTTAATGTAATAGCAAGCTGCTGCAGGAAAACCCAAAGCACAAATGTTCAAGAGAAACCACCTTCTTCAGAGCAATGGTAGAGGCAATTCCTTAGTCAGTAGTTGTAAAGTTCTCCTACCTTCAGGTTACAGCCAAGTTCAAAGCTATTGGCAGCTCAAAATGTTTAGAAGGTTCCCCCTGTGCAGAGTTTGGGAGTGTTGTTGCTATGGTTTTGGTCTGATGTGCACAGCATTCACCCTGGGGATGCTTGGGAGTACCAGAAGCACACATCAGAAATGGTAAGGTAAACCTCCTTGTGGACTGTTGGGGTGTGCTGTTGTTCACAAGCTCTCTGTGCCAGGCAGTGTATTTTTCCTGCATGGTATTAGCTGATCATTAGCTACTAGTCAAAAGGACTCCATCTCCCCTGCCCACACTGGGTTAAAGGCTGAAGAAGCAGAGAGACCTGAGGCACAGCCCAGGTCTAACTGGGTGAATGGGTCAGCTCTGCCTCCAGGGAGGTAAAGTCAGGTTGTGGTGGCTTGTTCTCAAACATCTGGAGTGGCGATTGAGGTTCAGGTAGCTCTTTGCCCTTCATGCCATCCACAACACATCATGACTGGTCTCCATCCATGGTCACAAGCAAAGGTGAAGGACATGGTTTCAATGCAGAGAAGGAACTGCCTCTCCCACAGCTTAGTGCTGAGGCTGGCATAGGACAGAGACATTAGGGCTGACCCTAACTCACGACCACATGGAGAGGTGTGATGTGAGGGCTGCCTGCCTTCCTCCAGAGCAACCACTGGTGGTGTTCACACCATGGGCCACTTCCATCCCAGTTCCCACCTTCAGGTTTCCTCTAATCACTGCCAGCAGAAAGCTGCCTTTCAGACAGACACATCCTTGCTCCCACAGCTCCTCCAGCCCAGCCACGGGGCTTTGCTCCAAGTCCTGGGATACCACGTGATGGCGTTCCTTAGTCCTCCAAGGATGGAGCAGTGGATCCCGCCATTCCCTTAACGAGACTGACTAATTATTTATTACAAAGGAGGTTGCAGGAATCTGGAGTGGAAACTACTCCCCAGGCCAGCAAGCTCACACCTAAGCACGCCAGGCTGCTTCCATAGCACCGCACATGCCGGAGCGATCAGTGGGAGGCTCGCAGGAGTGGGACCAAGGCTGTTTTATGCATGTGTGTGTGAGTGGAGGGGTGTGTATATATATAGATAGATAGGTCTGTATAAAAAGTGCGTGCGTGTGTATTTTACTATGTTAAGCTATAAACTGTATGGGTTAGGTATGAATTAGAACCTTATAAAATGTGTTTACTCATTCTGTGTAACTCAAAGCGGGGATTAAACAGTAGGAAAAACTGACCAGGAGAATTTTCCAAGCAGAAAAAATTTTACAGCTCTCATTGTGGACTTCAGAGGGAGGGGGTTTGGGTTTTTTGGGGTTTTTTTTTGTATTTAGGATTTTTTCAGAGCAAGTTTTTTGTGTTTGAATTCTTATGGTTATTAGATAAAAGCAAGGGGAAGATGAGGCGGAAGGATGAATGGAGGAATAGCAGGAGAGCTTTCTGGCAGGCAGGATTCTCCCCAGGCACCTGAGCCCCATCCTCCTCTCCATCTCTTCTGACAATGTACTTTCTGTGCCAGTGGCATCCTGGAGGGCCTCCCCATGGCATGCTGTGCTCTTGAGCAGGTCCTGCTTTTCTCATCTTGAAGGCATCCTTTATAGGGAAAACAGTCCCCTAATGCTGCTGAATTGAAAGGGAATGGGCAAAGGAAATGAGCAGTGGAAGCAGAGGCAGCAGGAAATCAAGGCTTCAGTGAGCACCTCAGGCAGGGGAAGAAGAGAAGGAGGAGCAGGGGATAGGGATGGATTGAGATCCCTGTTTGCCCTCCTTCTCATGAAGAAAGTCTGGCCAAAGCACCAAGGGAATAATCTCACCACTATCAGTGACTTACCCAGGGTCAATTCCACTTTAGTGGTGTTCAATAAACACCAAGGTACATGCAACCCAGAACCTTTTTGTTGCTTAGTTCCTCCCCTTCTTTCTTTCCACCCTCTCTTTTGAGTCTACCTTCTTGTTCTTGCTGCCATGGTGAATCATCTCTGCCTTCAGGACCGGTGACCCTTGTGCAGTTAACAGAGCCTGACTCACTCTTCTCTGCATGTTATTTCCAGCCTTAGGAAGGTTGGGGGTTGGTTCCTGGGGCTGGGGTTGGTTTGGGTTTGTTGGGGCTTTTTTTCCACTTCACTTTATGAACATTTTCCAGGGGACTGGGGAAGGGAGGAGAGAAAAGAGACCTGAGAGGGTTCATTGTTTGGGTAATTTTCCCTACTGCTAAATGTCAACATCCTACGCCTAATGCTTGGGGAGTAGCAGGACTTCTATTTCAAGCTTTGCAAGGGATGGGAGAGACTCACCTTATCTCTCTAACATGGCCCAAGCGATGTTTGGGTTCTATTTAGGGATTTGAAGAAAAGAAGGAATTGATAACCTTGCCATATGAGCTCCGGGTTGGCTACCTGGCACTGGCTTCCCTCGTCAGCACGGATTCTGGAGCAGCCCTGGAATCCATTTACCACTTGGCTTAATCCTGCTCTGCTCATTCTGGGGATCTGTCTTTTGTCCTCTGAGTGGTCAGATGTTGCACAGTTGCTGGTGATGACGTGTCTCCAGCTAGAGTGATCAGTGATCCTGGGGATGGGAAGTGTGCCGAGATACCTTGCTTTGCCAAGGATATCATGCAAGGCTTTGCTGTTCCCACCATAGAGGGCCTGTGGTGAGATGGTTTCCCAGGGGACATCATCCGTGAGAGCTGCCCTGGCTACTAACAACTCCCCTTTCTTGTGGATGCCAGGATTGATTTATCTTGGTTTCTGGGAGGCATGACTTAAAATTCAGGCATTCCTTCTGTGCCAGCATCCTGCTGTGCGCTTACGGCAGGTATCCTCAGTGCCTGGAGTTTGCTTACGTGTGAAAAAGAGTTAATAGTCTTTCAGAGATGAAAACCAGCTATTAATGGTTGAGGATCTGGGCTGAGGCTCTGGGTTATAGCCTCAAATTTGCCTTTTGCTGTCTTGAAAGAGTAATTTCCTTTCTTTGTGTCCCTGCTCCCTTGCCTGTCTCCTCTCCTGAGGCTGCAGCCTTCTGCAATGCAGGTGTGATGGCGCTCACAAATGCTGCCAGGTTGTCAGAGGTATTAATGGCCTTTGTGAAGTGCACTGAAGTCTCTGGGTGTCAGCGCCTTGTTAACACGTGTTTTGTCCTCAAGGAAACAGGATCAGCTCAGTTTAAGAAATCAGGGATTGTATTCTGTCCTTGTGAGCAGCGGGACTGTGCGGGAGATCCCGTCTCACCTTGTAGTTTTAGTGGGAAAAATGGGGTGATGGCTGATATGATGATGGATGCTGAAGTAGACTCCTCATGGCCAAGAGATTCCCAGCTCTTTCTCCTCTTCACTGGCTTGTGTCTTCTCATAAATCAAAACTGTGAAGAAAAATGTTAACTTCATTATGGAGAAATCAATAAGTGAATGATTCATCAGCTGTGTGGAGAAAGCTGTTGTGAAAATACTTCAGTAACCCAGGTAATTCCTTGTTCAAGAGCTGATGTCAACCCTTGCATATGTTAATCCTGACCGAGTGGGTGTTTTGTAGCTTCTGAGTTTGGTCAGATAATTGCTTGTTTTCTCAGTTTTATCCTGATATCACGTTTGGCTTCTCTTGTGATACCTGCTTGGATAAATGGGGAGTTATGAAAAGAGGCACAGTGAAATGACCTGCTCTCTAGTCTGAATCCAAGGTAACTGGACGTATCTATACAAATATTTAGACCTCGCTGTGTTTGCACAAGTCTTAACCTTGGTCCTGCAAGCATGTACATTAGTTTATCTGGCACACGAGTGTAATGGAACAGCTCACATGAATAAAGCTAAACATGTGTAAATGTTTGCAAGATACGGGTCAATAAGTCTTTGGAAATCATAGCAAACCAGCTCTCCATTTTCTTATGCAGTGGTATTCTCCTCTCCCTCTTAGACCAGTGGTCTGAAATATCTGTAATAACCATTATGGTGTGGTTGTTCCAAATAGCTCACAGCCAGGATGCAGAAACTCAGCTAGTGTAAATTGTTATTGTTCCATTGACTTCAAGGGAGCTACAGGAGGTTTTATGAACTGAGGATCTGCCCCCACATTCTCAAATGTCCAAAACTGTGTATTAGGGCCAAATAAGAGGTCTGCTTCCGTGTGGATGCCTCCATCAGGACCAATTTTTGTAAGTGTTCATTGGCTGCAGATTTGGCTGCAGTTGTGTGTGCTGAGCCCTTTGGAATATACTGGTCCAAAGTCTTATCGCTAATTCATCAGCATCTACATATATTACTCCATTTAGAAGAAATGGGGCCAACCAAAGCTGGTTGACACTACAGGTAGTGATTTGCTCCACTTTCCAACATTGAGACATCAAGGGTAAGAAGGGACCGGGAGCAGGGTCAGGCAATAGTGGCGATATAGAAGGAATTGGCTGATCTAGAAGTCAAAAAAATCCCAGTTTCCTAATAACTGCAAGGAGAAGTGAAGCACAGACCAACCGATGGCTTTTCAGCAAAGCTTTACATTAATTTGCTTTGACAAATTACCTGAGCTAATTATGGGTTTAGCGATTAATTGCACACTGACATTCTTTCTAGGAAATGTGCTTTCCTCCTCCTTCTAGCCTGGTATTTGCATACGTGTTGTAAGGCTTGAGCTCCAGTGGGTGCAAGCCAGCCAGTGGGGTTCTGTAAGGCATTAAACTTCTGCAGTGTTTGGTCATAAAGAGCTGAAAATAAAGGCAAGAGACTGCTCAGTAGAGCTGGAAATGAAAGACCTGACCCTCCTTTCTTCATAGGCCATCATATACTAGGCAGGTTAGGAGGTTTGTGTAGGTGTAGCACCAGGTCCCACTTGAAGTGGTGAGAATCACCTTGTCATTGATCTTTCCTTAGGAACGATCCTGGGATTTCCACTTCAAGTTTAGTCTTCTTAATCCCAGCAGAAGATGGAACCTTCTCATTACTCTGAACTGGTGGAGTCCAGGTCCTTGGTGCCATCTTTGCATCCAAAATTTGGGAGTCGTTTTCAGGAGCGCAGTAGCTTTGTGCATTTAAGAAGAAAGAGGTTATGGTACAGGTTTTGTTGCTCTGTTTGAAGTATCTGAAACATCAGTTCATGCTGTTGAAGAGTGGCTATGGGGCTGGTGGGGTTCCTGGTGAACATAAAGCTCTGTGCAGTCCCTGGATCTGCTAAGACTGCTGACTATGGACCTTGGGAAACACCAGGCACTCTGGACCATTGGTCCCTTGTTCAGAAACCTCTAATTTAAAAGAAGCTAAAACTGAAAGGAAAGTAAGAATGGGGCTAGGAACTAGATCTGCAGTGGTGAGAGTGAGAACTAGATCTGTGGTGTTGGACAAGATCTTCTGCCAGACACAAAGTATCCGAGGACAAAGCTGATGTCTTTGTTTTGTGTCTGCACAACTCCCAGAACAAATGGGTTCCCACTTCGCCTTGAAATCGAGTAACTACTTTAACATGCTGCAGAGCCCGAAACAAACTCCAAGGGAATAGATAAATTCACTTGGACTCTCCACCATGCTAATGTGAATACGTGGCTTCGAGATTGGAACTGGCTCATGCCTGGATGACTCCAAGCATAGCAGAGTCAGCTTGTGTCTGGCTGGGGTTGACCCTTAGCAACCCAGTGAACCTTGAGAAATACTGGAGGGCTGTTAGCACAGAATGAAATGCATTAATTCTCACTCTCCTCCAGCAGTGTACAACCCTGGGGGAGATGGAGGAGGTGATGCATTTTTACACGAGTTGAAGCAGTTTTTCTGAGGTCTTGGATACTGACTGTGAAAGAACTGTGATAAGCAGTCTGCAGAGAGCTCAGGTGAAGGAGCAGTGAGTCCAGTTGATGAGCCTGAAAGCAGAATATGCTCGTGATTACCCTTGTGCATCCTGGTTTTAGAACGTTGCAGCTCATCCAAATGAAGACCATTTCCTTCTGTCCAACTGGCTGCTCTTGATAAGAACAGTGCAAGACAGTTCATCCTTCAGTTCCATGTGGTCTCTCTGTATGGAGCAAGCTCTAGCCCTGGAGAGCACCAGCAAAGCCATTTGAGGGACTTCTGTGGCACTGAAATGCAACTTTTGCTCTTAGATCCGCTAAAGCATCGCTCCTTACATTTAGCCATCTACAAATGCAGTCTTCCAGAAGAACTGGGAAGCCCAGAGGAGAGCTCTTCATCATTAGTAATGTGTCTAGTAGCATATAGATATAGGAATTTAATGCCCCAAAAATCATGACTTGGGCAAGGTGAAGTCATTCAGACAAGTTCTGCCATTTGCACCTTTGTACAAGTTGGCAAGTGAGGCACAAACTGTGCCTGAAGTTGCCCAGTGTCATCACTGGCTTTTCTGTGCCCAGCCAGAGGGATTCCTGATGGATGTGTCTTAGAGAAATTATCCCAGAGGCTGCAGGTTTTGTGGGCATGGGGCTTCAGCTCCCATCTAACACAAGAGACTGGCGTGCATGGATGCTCCAGGACGTGGGCAGAAGGGGTTTTTAGTAGTAACTAGGCCTTTTTATTTGTCTTAGAATCTGGCAAGCCTTGTAGGGAAGGAGGTTTTGACATCCTTCCACCGGGATCTGTAGGGACGGTTTGCTGTTAATGATCTAGGCAGCAAGACAGACCATCTGCTGATGTAAATCGGAACAGCTCTGTCGCCTAAAGTTATGTTACACTAATTTAACTCAGCCCATCATCTCCAAGACAAACCACCTTTCACTGCTTTCCCCTTTCACTGCTTTCCCCCATCAAGCGCCAGCTCCGAAGCACATTAAACCCAGGAACAACCTTCTTGTGAAGGATCCACTCCGCAAGCCTGTGCTCCCCATCCAAAAACCCAGTCCAAGCCTTCCTCTGAACCTCTTCTCCTTGGAGGCAGAGCCCTGGAGGAAGAAGAGGGTGGGATGAGGACCCCCAAAAGGTGACAGTCATGGAGGGCTGGGCACGCCATTTGTTTCCTCATTTCAGGAACCAAATCCTGGCAAGAGAAAGTGGAGTAAGGTCTCTTTTTCCATCTGCTTTGCTGGCATTGCTCCGGAGGTCATTGTCGGGGACGGAGGTCCTCGCTGGGCCCCATCTGCCTTCCCTGGGCTCCCTCATTTATGCCCACTTGGGCCTCTGACATTCTACTCTGTTTTTCTTTCCTTGAAAATGGATCGGGAATTGGGAGCCGCTGCGCAGGAACGCGCCTGTTCCCCATTACAGCTCCACCGGGGCTGTAACACGATCGTGCCTGCTCCATACCCACACAGATATTTATTTATCCATACAGGCTTTCTCCTTGTTTTCATTAAGTTAGGCAGAAAAGGTTAATCTTTCTTCTGCTAAAGCTTCAAAACCAATCAAGCTAAATAAAATATGATTTCTTTCATTTCTTTTTTAAAGGACATTCTCTCTCTCTGATTTTTTTCCTCCCTTTAAGTACCCGAATGAGGTCACAGACAGAGATGCCACAAGAGTAAATTGAAAACAGGTTGAAAAAAAGCAAAAGGGAGAAAGACTGGGAGAGGAAACCACAATCAGAAGAAAGTGACTGGTAACGTTGCAGGGTTGGTTTCACCCAGGCTAGTAAAGAAGATGTCAAGATAGAGACATCGGTGCCTTCCTACTTCCCCCTTTCTGCTCTTTCTAGGAATCTCGAAGGTGAATTGCAGCAGGGATGTATCTCATCTTCATTTCCACTTTGGTTTGCACTGAGTTATGTCTGTGCCACTCAGCACCCGGACACGGGCTGAAGGTGTGGGAATGCCTGTAGAGAGAGGGCTTCCTTTTGCTCCTCTGATTTCCTGGAGGCTCCTGGCCTTGGTCTCTGGTTTAGTCTATAACTCCTGTTGTCTTCAGTGGGGTGGTTGATGGTTAGTTCGTCCTGACCACTGGCACTCACAATGCTCACAATGGAAGGACCGAGACAGACTAAGACTGTTGGATGCTGCAAGCGAGCGATCTGAGCCTTCTCCCACCCATTATCATTCCTCAGTCACCATTCCTGAACCTCCTGCCACTAGATATGTGCTCATTCAAGAGCAGATTAACAGCTCAACCTTGCAGGCAGGCAGCTGAGTAAGGGATGTCCTTCTCCAGACCAGGCATCAAGTTGAGTTCCCAGATGGGTATCTGAGAGCCATCATCAGTGGATGGACCTTGCTGTGGCCAGAAGTTTGCAAAGCTTCATAAAATGGGATTAGCCCCCCCTCCCTGCAATCTCTGTTGTTATTTTCCTCTGGTTTTGGGCAAGCTCTGACCCACACAACACCAGCATCAGCGTGAGATGCATGTTTACAAAAACAAAGAGGATGTTTGCCAAACTCCACAGCGCGTGTGCAGAAGAGGATGAGGCAGTAGCGAGAGGGTTGCACTAGCGACAGAAGGAAAATGCTACCTGGAGGGAGCTGCATCTTCATCATCGTCAGTAGTAGAGCAGAGACTGATTTTCAGGAGCTACCTGGGGTATTGAATGGTTTGGGGCAGACGAGACTGGGAAGGCAGTGGTATGGAAAGATTCTTGCAGGGATTTGATGTGCAGTTGGGAGTATTAGCATCTCATTGCTGAGCACAATTGCTCCATTACCTGTAACCAGTGTGCAGTAAGTAGCATCTTTTGCTCTGTGCACAGCACTTACCGCAGTGATGCTTGAGCTCTGGTCTGGATTTTTCACTACTGAGAAGTGAACACAGGTGAGGGATCCTCACAGGAGCTGGTCATTTTTCCTTGATCTCTGTAACAGCTTGTTCCTTTATTTAGTGTGACATCAATTATTTATTACTATTAATGAAGGACACAGATGGCTGTCTAGTCAATAAAATACCTTCCACTGCACAGAGATGATCTATTTAGCTATCATTTACTCTGCAGAGAACCTTTGGATTCTTTCTGAAATTTAATAACACAAGCAAAGATACCAATCTACAAGGTTTGTGCTTCAGTGCTGCTTGGGGAGGCTGAAATCCTTCTTTATATTTGCTGGCGGGCTGTGTGTGAATGCAAGTCCAGATGGGAAAGAGAAGCCCCTTTGCTTTCCACCACTTATCCATATAATCCGCTTTATAAAGTGATCAAACTCCTTCTTAAAAGATAGTTATGTTATTTGCCCTTCTCAGGAGTAGCCTGTTTATTCATATCCAATCTACTTTCTCTTGCCATTACTGCCCATTAGCCTAAATATTTCTTTTCCATCTGAGTGCCTTCCCTGTAGATGTATTAACAGGGTTATGTATCTCCACTTGGTCATTTTATGTCTCTGTTTGCATAGTAAACTTGTCCTTTTTGTTATTTCCTTGTGAAGCCTTCTCTTCTGCTTTCCCTATGCCTTGTTCTTAAGCACAGATGAGCTATGTTGCATACTGAGCTCTCACTATGGCCTTGTGCGGTTAGGTTGGTGTTCCTATATTGCTACATCCCAAGACCACTTTTCCTTGGTAGGATAATGTTAGTGCTCCATTATCTTCTTGTAATGCCAGCAAAACCACTCATTCCCTTAGTGACATTCCAATGACTAGGTTCCAGTCTAAACCTAGGGAATAACTTGTTTTCTGGCCCTGGAGAAGGCTTAGGAAATTTCCCTCAGAGCACCATAGACTGAACAACAGCCTCTGACTTCTTTTGTGCACAAATAAAGTTGCTGTGTGCTCTGCTTCACCCAGGGGAGAGCACAGCAAAGCAGCTCCCTGCATTCTCTGTGGTTTGACAGCTCTGGGTAGTTGGTTTGTCCCTGGGGCATCCTTTACCCACTCCATCTTTGCTCCATGGTCTGCGCAGTCTGGCACAACCAGCAACCTCACTGCTGCTTATACAGGTGCAGAAAGACTCCCAGCCTTGGGGCTGAGGTTTCAGCACCTTTGCTAGCATCTGTTTTGCTATTTTCATAACAACCTCTTTGCTTTTGCTTGATTGTAGCAGGTCCAGTGAGAGGGGAAAGTTCCCCAGGGGCTCAGGGTTGAACACAAAACACCATCTTGCTGTAAGGATTTTATTGCAAGGGGTTTTGCTTAACCCATGCTGACACTGTGTTGGTGGACACTGAGAGCTCCATTTCCTTGCATGCAGGAGGACAGCAATGCAACAATCTGTGCAGGTTTGATCCATGGCAAACCACTGTGTGATGGAGCTGCCACTGTGTTTCAGGGCAGTGCCCACTGCAACCCTGTTCCCCTCAAAGCTACCCAGGAAGACCATGAAAGATGAGTACTCAGAAGGTAGTGGGTGCCTTACAGAGTTAGCGCTGCAGTTGTAATACACTCTTAAAGTCACTGGTTGAACATGACATTTTCCATCCCCTTTCCAGTCCTCTGCAAGTCCAGTTCCACCCTCTGCACTCCCTGTCTCAACCCCGTGTTTTTCTGTCCCATCCCATCTCTTCTGCTCACTGGCACAGATGTCCTGACTGATGCTCCTGGTACCCATGCACTGCCAGTCCAAATCTCCATTTGGTCTTGCCCAGTTGCTCCTCATGGTCTCTCTGCCCAGCTTTTCTCTTTCCTACCCTTCATTGGCTGCTTCTCAACCCCGAGTGCTTTGGAGGAAGGTGTGAGATCCCACAGCAGGCCCCTATGGGATGACGTTCCCCCTGTGAAGTTTCCTCCTGGTCAGAAGAGAGGTTTCTTGTGGTCTGAAGAGGCTTAAGAGTTCTTGCTCCAGTTCAGCAGCACAGTCTGGGCCTTTGTTATGTGTTTGTGATTCATCTGGTTTATAAGTCACGGCAGTGTCTGTTCTCAATGACTTCTGGTGACAGGGAGTTCCCCAATCCGGCCCAACGTCATATGAAAAGGGATGGAAATGAAAGTTGGGAATGAGCAATAGGGTTCTGTTTGTTTGTTTAAACCATAAACCCAGAGCTAAGGGGCTTGCTCAAGGCCATTCAGCACTCATGACTTCCAAGCAGTGATTTTACCATTGCCAACCCAACCTGCCCATTGAGTTGACTTGGGATTTGGTATGGACCATGGCTGGGAACTGGGTTAAAATACAGAGACTGGTGACAGAGTTGCCTGAAAAAAGAGTTTGGAAAGAACAAGTCATGCTGGGAGCATTAAAATGAATAATTAAGGCTTGGATTCCTTTAGGGAGGAAAAGAATTTATTGCTGCTCTTTTCTCTAGCCAAGGGGGACATTTGTTACTGAGTTGTGTATTTTGAGACAAGACTCCAGTGTGGTTTGGAGGGGTTGGGGAGGAGGGGATTTCTTCTACCTGGGTAATCCAGCCACACAGTGAGACCTTCTGGGCTGGTTATAGCACTGGGTTATTTCTTAGGGTCTATAGCAAGAACTTAGACTTGTGCTTCATTTCAGTCGTCCTCAGTCACTTTTGCTTTTAGGAATATAAAGTGCTGAGAAGGCAATTCTCCCCCTCCCTTTGCTGTGGTGTCTTGACATTTACACATGCACAAGCTACCTGGCACAGCAATCTGCGTCCAGGTTTGCTTATACCAGCATAACTCTATCAGCTGCAACAGCCCTTTCTCTGATTCCCATCAGTGGGAATGGGGGCACAACCAGGGCAGCTGCTCTGGCTTTTTTTTCCACTGCTGGAGACCTTGGGCTTTCAGTTCCATTGATGCGAAATGGGAATTGAATGCAATGAGCTCTAACTGATAGACAACCTGCCCACTGCAAGGAGACAGGTTGCACGGCAGTGGATAATCATGCCCCAAAAGCTTAATAAATGGAGCGTTTTCAGTTTCAGCTGGGTCATGATCTAAGTGTTTAATAAGCTTTAAAAACCAGAAAACCAAGGGGAAAAAAAAAGGTTTTTCATCATTTTTAATTAGGATTTTTTTTTTCCTTCAGAAGCTTGTAAAGGAGTGAGTGTTCCTGAGCACAGCTGAGGGAGCTCCAGTCATTGCTCCAGGAGCTGGCAGGGTGCATAGGAAAGGGAATGCAAAGCTCCTGATTTTCATTGAATAAAAATAAAACACACAAAAAAAGCCCCAGCACATTGAGAGAAATTCCATCCAAGCTCTAAAAATGTCTCTTTCCTGATAATCTAACACAGCAGAAATACATATCACTGTCACAGGTGATTATTGAGAAAGGCCATGTTCTCCTTAAGAACTGACTGCAGATGGAGTCCCTACTAGGAGAGCCCTATTTACCCAGGCTTCCAGCTCTCCTGGGGACCTGGAGCCCATCCTTGGATGGTGGTCCCCCATGTGGTGCTTGCAGGGAGTCTATATGTTGCCTGGATGCTCTGTGAGTGCACCTTCCACTGTCCAAGCACTGACTTTGCAGGTTTCTGCAGTGGGTCCCTATCAGCCGATGGCCTCAGTGTTTTCTACTTGCTTTGTCCACAGGTGACATTCTCCATATAGATTTGGGGCCATTCCTGCCATAGCTTGAGTGTGTTGATTCCCTGTCCTGTGTAGAGGTGTTCCTACAGTGGTTTTTAAATGGTCAGCAATACTCTTGCACCTGTATTGATGCCCATCTCTTTGCTCTCCAGGAGAATCCCTGAGCTTTGCTGATGATTTGCTTTCTGGCCTTGCAACATCCTGTGTGGCAGCGGGTAGGAGCCATGGAGATGTCCCTGAAACCAGCATCTATTCAGTCATTTTCAAGTGCCTGGAACCAGATGGTCTGTACAAGTAAGGAGAGGCACGTGGGGAGGTGCTGGGGGCAAGGAGGGGTCTCCAATGCTATTATTGTTACTGACTTTTTTTGGTCAATGCTATGTTGCACCAGATGATGAGACTCTTGCTTTGGGTTGTTGGAATGGAAAACCAGTGTCTACAGCACTGGAGGCACTGGGAGTCTGAGGGAATAACTGGAATAACACATATTTCAATGTTCTTCCATGCCTCATGGATAGGGTTATGTGTCATGGATGAGCTGAGCTAACATGGTCAGATTGAAGCAAGTTGTCAAATGCCTGATGGACTGACATAGCCAGATATCAGAAGTGTGATAAGTGATGTTTATGGAAGTTGCTGTTTATATCAGGAGACATACAGGAGATCAGAAAGACATCAAATCCATCTGCCCACCACCCAGTTACTTCTGCAGGGATGGTGGCCACCCCTGTGCTGATGTTCTTGTGTCTTCTGAGATGTTCTTTGAGCACATGCGATTGGCTTTTCCATGTGAATCTTGTGGAGCAATTAGTGTCCAAAGCCAAGGGATAATTTCAGGATCTGGATGTTAACTTCTCCTTCAGTATTGTTTGGAGGGAGAAAGAAACAGAGAAAAAAAGGCAAGGAGACAGAGGAGAGACAGAGTAAGCAAGAGAGAAACACCCAGGGCTTAATGTCAGAGGGACTGTAATAATTAAAACGCATTTTGTAGTGAGTAATGAAACTTTTTATGGGACCACAAAAGCATTTAAACCAAGAGCTGGCAAATGGTCTGTCAACGAGAACTTTTAAAGATCTTGATTAATACTTTCCCTTTGCCTCCCCCTCCACCACCTCCCCAGTTCAGATGTTGACAGCCTCTGAAGAAGGAGAAGCTTTTATTGCACATCTCTCGAGTGGGGCTGTGTCCAGGAGCATCTCCAAGTGATACCTCTTGCCATTGAATGGGTTTAGATGTTTTCTTGTTACATATACATAATGCATCAGTATAATTATTAGTATCTGTGTGAACTGGGCTGCTGTGAAAAGGTGCCAAGGGGAGTCTGGAGCAACCACAGTGTTTGCTATTAACCCACCACCCATAAACTCAGCTGGTTGTGGGCTCTCAGCCTTTTGGCTGCTGAGGACACTGGATAAGGGAAGAGCCACTGGGTTTGATGGGGAGGCTGCTGCCGAGGTGAATGCGCGGAGTTGGGAGCCAGAAGGTCTGGCTCTTGGGCAGTCTGGGCTGCCAAATCATCTTCTCCATCTGCTAGGCAGGGATAATTGCACTCACCCGTCGCTTTAGGGACTCTGTGATCTAATTCCTGATGTCTGCAAAGGGCTGGGAGAGCCTTGGGTGGAAGGCAGAAAGCTTTGTCCAGGGTTTTGTCATCCCTTTGGTCAAAGCCAGGCTTCTGCTTTGCAGTCATGAGGCACATTGCTACAGAGGGGGTAAGCAGAGTCAGTGATGCCCCATGTCCTGGGGGTGGCTGTGGGCAGCTCCTGCTCTCTGTGGATTCGCCTGGGTGTGGGACAGTAGCTTCTATGGGGAGCTGTGGCTGCAGGCAGCAGTCCCCTGGCATCGAGGAGCTTTGGACCACATCCTTGTGTGGGAACAGGCCCTAGAGTGATGCACAGTGCTGGCTCCATCCAGCAGCTAATGCTTAGGAGGGCTTGGCACGCCATTCCCAGGGCTGTGCACGCTTAAGTGCACATGTATGGACACATGTGTATGGATAAATGTCCATGTTGGCACTTGTGGAGCATGGACCCACACTCCTGGGCATCATATTGATGTGCATCGATATGATGTGCATCGATATCAAATGCACATGCCCCAGCACACCTGCATGGACTGATACACGTGTCTAATGCATTGCCATGGATGCATGCAGATCCAGCACAGACACACATGTTTGCTCCAGCCTGGGACCTAACCAGCACTTGTTTCCTTAGCATGTGTGCATTCTCAGATACATAGGCACACACATTAAATATTCCTCTGCTCAGATGTCCACACAGTTGCAACACAGCCTGAAGAAAGCCAGAACAGTGAAATGTGAGGCTAACACTCTGTTCCGAGCCCGCGCAGACGGAACAACAACAGAAACAGAGGCACGGGGTCATTGCTTAAATTGAATTTCTTCTGCTTGTTTCATTTGTTTCTGTGGAAAAACAGCTATCTTGGAAGGCTCTGGCCTGGGTATCATCCTGATTAGAGCCACTCAGCAGGGATCTGTGCTTTTCTCTAGGCTGTTGGGTGAGCACACAGGCTGCAGCATCAGAGCTCTTCAAAAGCAAATGCTTTTGCTTGTTTGGTAGTCTGAGGGTGTCATGTAAACCGAAAGAGGGGACTCTGAGATCACGGAAGTCTCTTCTGCTCTGTGAATGTATTGGACATCCTGTCCCTTTTCTTTTGTAGTACCTACGGCAATTACACCCTGTTGTTGACCATTTATTTGGAGTCTTACCAGCCTGAGATCAAAGCTGGGCTTGCGTATGAAAAACAAAACCAAGAAATGCTCTACAAGCAAATAAATAAACAGAGTGTGATGGATTCCTCTCTTTTGAGACTTCTGAAATTCCAAAACATAAACTAACAAAAGGAGAACTAATTCCTTTGTCCTTTGCAATTTCAGTCCCATGAAAATCTATTGCCTGTCATCTCTTTTCTTGCCCTTGCCTGTGGTATGTTGGGGTTGGGGTGCTAGTCCCTGCACAGAGGGCTTTCAGAGGGAAAGTCGTTCATGTCAGCAAAGATAGGTACTATAGGTTCATGTACACGTGTGGACACTGCTGCTGGTCTGTCACGGTGCCCATGCGTGGGGATCCGTGCTGCAGCATGCGCATGCTCTTGGGTACCAGGCACAGGGACACTGAGGATGGTCCTTGAAGACTGTTGAGTTTGATTTAAGCTCTTAAAACCCCAAAAGTCTTTAATTCTTACAAAATGCATCACAGGAGAGGGGATTGTTCTCCCCCGAGGTCAGTGAGACCAAAGCAGCCTGTCAAGCTTCATCCCAGGTGGATCTGGACGAGGATGGGGTGAAGAGGGCAGAGGGAGAGATGTCTATGTGTCTGTTAAGTGCTTGTCTTACATGGAGAAGCCAGCGTGGGCAGCAGTTAATGCCAATCAGACTGATGGTTTGGGAGCTTGGGAGCACCTTGTTGTGACAGGGAACTTGTGATGCACCAAGCACCAAACCCCAGTCAAGAGAAAGGGCTCTGGCTTGTCTCAGAGGTCTGAGGACTGAGCTTACATACTCAGCACCCTACAAACCCAACCAATCTCTTCACTGTAGAGACAGGAGCATCCCTTGTGCATCCCACAGCCTCCCTGAGCCTTCAGCCCAGCTCTTCCATCTCAGTTTCTCATCCCATCATTCCATGAGTGCCTGGGGATGTCTCTTCCCTGGGCTGTACCTGCTCAGCTGCTGGAAAGCAGCTCTGCCAGCCCAGCACGTTCCTTTCAGATACTTGAGGAGACATCAAGTATCCCTCAGCCAAAAAGGGAAATTGTGGAGAGGGAAATGAAAACCCCCTCACGCTCCTCAATGGAGCTGCAGTGCAAACACACCAACTTCTTCTCCATGCCACAGATACTATAATTATAGATTAGATTAAATCCTAGTGTTTCACTTTATTTACATTCCTGACCTAGCCTATTCATTTCCAGTGTTTGTGCCAAGAATCAGCACAAAATTTACTGGAAATAATATGGAAGTCATCAGGATCCCTTCCAGAGCCTTTCCTTGGAGTGCTTTCATGTGCTGAGAAGGAGCCTCCACTTTGTATTCCCTTTGCTGGCTCAGATAGGGTTTCCCCAGGGGGATCCTGAACCAGCCCAATGACTATGGCTGGGAGAGTGTTTCAGGAGTGCTGGAAAGGTGGAAACCCCTTCTAAGGGGATGAAGATTAAGGCAGTGCCATTGGATAGAAGGGGATACAGTTAGACTTCAGAATGACAGCACAAGGCTCCCATCCACAGCAATGACCCACCAAAACCTGCCTGGCCAATGTGACCCCCTGTAGAGCCTGAAGGCCACCTCCAGCATGGCCTCTGCCATCATGTGCTGCCTAACAGTGAATATACCTTTGTTTTAGGTAAGCTTAAAGAAAGAGACAAAGGTGTTGAGTAGGGGGAACCCATCATAGCATGGAGAGACAGTGACTGCAACGCAGCAAGCTGAATGTGCTAAAGGAGCTGGCCCAGAGCAAGGCTGATTAATGTTGACTGACCTCTGCCTTGCGCATAGCTGGGATAAAGAGTAGAATGGAAACCTTTGGTGCTCAAGACTGTGCTAATGCTGGCAGCAGTCCCCCTGCTCCTTATATGATACTAATTGTTATTGTTGGTCTTCTGTCAGGAAGACACATGAATGAGCACTGGAACAATTGTAGACAGATCCCAAATAGCTCAGTGGCATGGGTTAAAACACATCTGTTACAGCCTTGGCTGAGTCCCCTGTGTGCACAGGAGCTGTGCTGCTTCACTGAATCCACCTCTTCTCTTCCACATGCTCTCCAGCATCCTGAAGCTGAGCGGTGTGTGGCTGTAGCTTCTTCTCAGGCATTCCTGGCTTGCGGAAGCTCAAACAAGGCAAGTCAGGAGTCGAACAAGTGTTTGCTAATCCCAGGGCTGTGCTCTAAATGCAGGCTCATCCTTCCTCAGCAGTTTAAGGTTGCTTCAGAACCAAGCTGCCAAATGCTGGCTCAGATGTGTGACTGTGTTTGCTGAAGTCGGTCCAGCATCGAGCTGTCTGGGCCCATCTGGGCTACGTGCACATCACTGCAGTGGAGGTGGATTGGCCCCATGAAGGATGATCTGTACAGGGAGGTCAGGGGCTCAGCAGAAGAAGGAGAGAATCTCTCTTTCTGCTGATATTAAAGAAGTCCCTCGAGGAAGGTTGGGCTCCTGTTGAAGTTTCCAGCGTTAGGAATGTATGCATGCAAAAGCCATAGGGAACACATTGATGCTTTCTTCATGTCAAGTCAAAGTGCTGGAGGTTCTTCCCAACTTTACCATTTACTCTATTAAGTGATTTAAACAGATCACTTTGTCTCACTTTCATCTCTACTCTTTTCCTGCCTCTTTATCAGCTCAGGTTTTAAGCTCTCTCTCACTCTCTCTGTACAGCCCAGCCTGGGTGAATCAGATCGGGGCCTCCATGTGCTGCTCCAGTGCTGCTACACCAACCATTTGCCATCACCTTTCTAAAAGTTGGGATTCTGCCTGAATCCACCTCCTGATCTGTCTCTGCCACCAGTATTGAGCCACCTGGGACAGATCTGGAGTCAGGAGATGCCTTTCCAGTGACCTCAGTTGGAACCTGCTTCCCTTGTGTCTGCCAAGTGTATGAGCATCTCTCTCCTTTTTGCTGGAAAGATCAGGTTATCCACCCCGAATTCTCTGTTTCTGCTCATACCTCATGCCACAAAGAGAAACAGAACAGCCTTTGTTACCTCCTGTGGCCAGCTCCTCCCCACCCCTTCCTCAGGACATCCAGATTGAAATAACATCCTTGGGTTTGTCCTCAAACCTCCCAGTATCCGAACCCCAAATCTGGCTGGGTCCAGGCCCATTCACTTTGCTCCTGTGGGGATGGCTGGAGGAAGGCTGGCAGTGGAGGAGTAAGGAGGAGGAGGCATGGACAGGTCATTGTGTAGGGTGTTGCACTGTGTGAATGTAGGATTCTTCCTAGAAATGGTAATGGGTGGAGAGGAGTTTGGCCTCTTCTTCTATTGGCAAATGGACCTTTGCAATTCCACCTTTTCCCCGTCACCAATTCCCCTGTCACCAACCCTTTACAGTTACAGACTTGGAGAGTATTCCTCTTTCTGAGTGTGTAGAAACCTAATGCCACTAACACAGACCCGTCCAAGTCTTATCTCATTGAGTAATGGGAGAGATGCGATATAAATATCAACACGGGCATTGCTGGCTTTGGTTTTCTTCTAATCCAGGAAAAGCTGCACTGTGCTACTGATTGGAGGCATTTGTTTTGTTCAGCAGCTCTCCATGGTATAAAGCACCTTTTTCCTGAAGGCTGGAAAACTGAGGGCCGCGTTGGTTTGATTCTTACAGCGGGGTTTGACCCTTCTCCCCTTCCACGACTCAAGGAATTCACTGCCTGGTGTGGATGTTACTTTTATCTTGTAGGGAAGAAATGGGTCAGAAGAAGGGCAAATGGGTTTTGTTTTTCTTGGTCATATCCTAACTATAGAAACTGAGGCAGGGAGAGGTGATGTGACAGTGGGTTGGAGCTGAGCAGAGTCCAGGGGTACCCTTGCTCACACTTAGGAGTACTTAAGAGAATTGCTTTTCTGGACGGGGAATTCAGCAATGCCTCCTGCACAAATGCCATCTCCTCTTCCTAACTTCCTTCATGCAGTCTGGGATCAGATACCTGAGGGTGCACATAAGAAACCTGAGGCATGCCCTCAATGCTGCTGCCTCCCCTCTCTCTTGTTCTTGTTCTCAGCGTGTTGATGTTTTTAACCCAGCAAAGCCAAATCTGGCAGCAAAACACCTTTCATTGCGCAGTACTGGAGACCAGCGGGCAATGGTGCCGCTTTACCAGCCAGTTCCCCCTCTATTGCCCGAGCACAAGCGAAGCTCCTGCTGCTCACATCACTTTGCAGGAGCGCTGCTCGCTCGCCTTGCAGGGGGGCAGCACCGGGGCTTTGACACCAAGAGGCACTGTTACATCGCGTGTGCGGCCGCAGGTCCTGCACGCAGCCCAAAACAAGCTCTGCCCATGCTGATCCTGGAATGTTAAACATGGGCAAGCGTGATGCAGAGGGATCCAAACAGCCTGGGTGTGAGCCAGACCGAGCCAGACGCTGCACGGCTGTGTCCACTTGGCAGCCCCATGGCTTTACACCTGCCCTGCCAAGCGAGAGGAGACCAAAGGGGGATCAGACGGGGTGAAGCCTGGACACGCAGGGCTGGTCTGCAGCAGGGTTGGAGCTGGTGCCCTATTTAATACAGTGCTGATGATGTTTTCCTGCTCAGGTCCCATTAGGGTGATTGTCCCTTTGCTGTGTGTTGTTTTGTGGCTCCACAGCTCTTGTACACCCCAGGCAGGCTTTGTCTGTGTAAAATGATGGTTGGGTTTGCCACGTGTGGGTTCATGGGTCACTAACCAACACGTTGATGTTTGGGTTGGAAGTTTCTGTCTCCTTCGACTGTTCCCTTGCACCCAGTAGCAGCTCAGACTGGTATTTGCAGACAAATCAAGTTTTTAATAGGCTAATTCTGTTCCTTCAGGAGTGGCCCAAAGCAGCTCGGCTGTATCCATGAGTATGTCCCAGGAAGGATGTGAGAAGCTGCTCTGGTGCCCAGGTGTTCAGCTACTACTGCACCCACAGGTCTTATCCGAACCTAGAGCCATACCTCAGCCCAGGGAGTAAATCACCTTAGAACCTGGATGGGACCCCAGGTCCCAAAAGCTGGAGATACTTGCCCCAAAAGGTGATGGTTATCCAAATCAGACAAGTCACAAGCTAATCCTACCTGCCTATCTTTTCCTCCATGCTCTAGAGGCAAAGTTTGGGTGCCATACCTACAAGATCCATCCCAACTCAGACCAGCAATGTGCATATATCTCATATATAGCTTGCAAGTCCATTAAACTAGTTAAGCATTTTTTATCATTTCATTTTGCCAAAGGACACCACAGCACATCCCACCCCATCCTTTTCTTGTAACGGCAGCACAGAGAGACCCTCACCAGCCTTGTCTGTCAGAGAGCACTTTGTACCTTCATTTTCCTTCTCTTTATGGGTATGCATTTAAAACCCAAAATCTCTTTTAGTCTTCAACTCATGCAGTGCGTTACATCTGTAAGCATCCACCTCCTGGTTGTGCCACACTGGGGTTTACCAGCACACAGCAACCCCTCCAGCTCTGCCACCCCTTCTCCCTATCACAACCATGGGACAGGGCTGTTTCCCACCTGCAGGGAGTTTGTCATGGGGGAGATGATGGTGATGTGTGTGGGTGGTGGAACCTGCGCAGGAGGTTGTTGAACTCAGCCCTTTTCCGGTAGATCTCAAGTGACCTTTAACTTATTCCTTGGGGTTTGGGAATATTTCCCCCCTGCAAAAGAATGTTGATTGTATTTTCCTAGTTTGAGGATATTGGCTGTATCTAGACTAGAAATGCCTTGACGTCATATGTTCGCAGAGCTATGTTAGTGCTTAGATGCTAAATCCCTGCTGCAGAACCCGTGTTTGCAAAAGTAGCCAGTGAATTCAAGCATCTCCATTTTGGGACCATCATCTTCAAGGCTTCACAGGCAGAGCCACAGCTCTCATTGGCCTCAGCTGAAATTGCACCACAGTAGGTCAATGTGAAGTGGAGATGCTCAGTGGTTCGCAATTAACCTCAAAGTAGCTGCTTCTTCCTGAATTTTCCCACCTGTAAAACGTGTTAAAACCAAGCTCCACCCTTTGCTAAGTTTCCAATACAGTGAAGAAAACAGCATCATGAAATGGGAAAGACAAGAAACAGCTTCTTGGTTGCAGAGGTGGCACCTACATGATGAGGTGGGTCCCTGCTGGAGCTGTGGCTTACTTGGTCTCTGCTTGGTCTCCTCAATCTGATGGCACATTGTATTGCCAAGGATATTTGCTCTGCATACCTTCAAAGTGATTGCTCCCACCACACATGCCCTCATTGCTCCTGGTCACCTCACACACACACTCACTTCCCTCATCAGGAATGAGATAAATTTGATTATAGAGCAATATGGTTTCTGTTATGAAAAGGAGAAAGAAAATACCCTGGCTTTCACTGAAACCCCTCGGAGCCAAAGCTTATGTCATAATTCGGGTGTTCCTTAAAAAAGAAGTAGGGTCTGAGGGTTGCTTTTGTTCAGGGGATGGTGGGGCAGGGTCCTTCATTAGATGAGCTGATGGAGCTGGGGTTGGAGATTTGCTGCCCTGGCAGGAAGGGGTGTAAATAGAGCCCTGATTCAGGGAGCTTGGTGCCTGGGTCACTAGGAGAAAAGATCCCAAATACTTTGGGCCCTGGCTAAGCAGGAACCAACCCAGAGCTCAATGAGGTCCCTTCTTGCAGGAGCATCTGTCCTGCATGGGCAAGGATTGATGTGTGTCCCTGGCTTGGGCAACATGTTCTCCAGTAGAGGCTGCTGTCTTAATAACAGCATCTTCTTGATGGATTGTGAGCTGGGCTGTCCCAGAGTAGGTCTGGGATAATGCCTGAGTTACATCAATGTGGCTCTCCCTACTTTATGCCCATAATGTAGAGAGAAGACAGAAAGAAGAACTGTCTCATCCCTACCCTCTATCTTGCCTTCCCAGCTGGCTTCATCTCCATCAAGGCAGGATGTAGGGGACTGCTGGGGACCTGAAGCTGCCTGGGGTAATCCTCTGTGGCACTGCCACAGGCTGTGATGTATCTGCCTGAATGACAGGCTGCCTCTGGGGAGCATCAGCACTACTGGTGTCACCCTTCCTGTCCTCTCTGTCTCTTGTGCTTCTCTTCTCTGGTCTGGGGGGTTTGTGAGGTTTGGGTACATTTTGTGTTGCCGAACCGGAGTGCATGGAGGTGTATGCATGAGGCTTGGAGTGCCTTTCTGTCCATACTGGTTATGGGCTTGGATATGGGGGATGGGACACCTCATTTTGCTGGGGGTCTTTCCCATACCAGCAGCAGGAGCAAGTACCTCAGTGCTACCTAATAGCCCCATACACCCACCATCCCATAACCCTTATCCCATAGTCTGTATGGGGTGAAATCATGGCCAGATCCTGCTCTAAATAACCCCTGGCTGTGCAGGTGTGGTTTGAGATGTTTGATGAGGACACGTGTGGCCGTGCACACATGGAGCAGCGTGTGATGGTGTGGATGGGAAGCCCCATGCTCTGCCAGGTGAAGCAAACCCTTTATGCAGGGATTTCCACATCCAAAAGTACTGCAGAGAGTGGAATATCCTATCTACTGCAGAGCACTGCATCTCAGGCTCCCCTTGGCAGTGTACCCCATCCCATGCTCCCCAGGCAGCAGCTCACCGTGGCTTTGAGCTCACTGTGGCTTTTCAATTGCGTATCCTAACCTGATGCTCCAGCAGAGCTGGCCAGTGTAGCCCACCCCATGGCGTGAAGCCCACCCCATGGTGTGAAGCCCACCCCATGGCGTGAAGCCCACCTACATCACCCCACATGGCTCCCAAGCTTTCGTCTCTGTCCCTGGCTTGTACCTGCTGCACTGCCGCACGCTGAATTGTTTTCCAAGTGGAAACATGAGTTGAAGAATTAACTCCACAAGGGCCTTTCTGTGCAATGCACCGGGATTAAATATTTATGTTGGCAAAAAGCATGTAATAGGCAGCTCAAGATCAGAGATAATGAAATTGAGGTGTGTGGAGAAGGCAGGGGGAGGCAGGGGGCTTGCAGGAGCAGGAGGGAGAGGGACCCAGGTGGGTTGTAGTATGTGCATGGGCAATTGCTTTTGGTTTTAATACCTCACCTGCTTGGGAGGGGGACCCCAACCTCATTGCTGGTAGATCTGCAGTGCACAAGGGAGAGCAGAGATCACCCATCACTGTTCCTTACGTGCACACCAGCATCAGGTGAGATGTCACCCAGGGGGCTTTAACTTGGAGCCCATCTGAGGTGAGGTGAGACAGGGGCTGTCCTGGGGAAGATGTAGCAAGGGTTGAGACCCTCTCTGTGTCATCTGCAGATGATGTGCAATCCTAAATCATTAATAGCAGTGATACAGGATCCCTCACTCTTCCAGACCGCTGCAGTCAAGGTTATTTACCGGTGACTGCATCCGATCAAGGAGCAATGTGGTTTGGATTATACAGAGGGTTCCCGGTCAGGTCAGGAGGATGCTCATTGCAGTGACAGCAGCACACCAAGCATGGAATGCCCATGTGGGCCTCCGTGGTGGGTGTTACTGGAAAGCCCATCCTTGAGGTGCAGGAGGGGAGTGGGCAGAGGTGAGGTCCATGGCAGAGAGGGTGCTGAGTGATGCAGGAGGAAGGACCTGCTCCTCCACTGCAGGAGAAGAACCCGGAGCGCATCCAACAGCAAAGGGCACTGCTCTTTCTCAATTCATTATCTTTATGGGACAACAACATCTCCCTATTTCCACCCAACAAGCACCAGGGCAGGCAGCACACTGGGGGCGCGAGGCCCACACCATGCTGTGGGACCATGGCCAGTCATGGAGCCTCCAGGGAGGTATGAAACAAGGCATGAATGGAGTGTTAGGAGAGAATAGAAACTCTCCCCTGGCTCCCAGGCTGGCTCTTTTGCGGGGGGTCCCTTGCTCACGATGACAGAGCTGCCTCTCATAAACACGTGTTTCCTCATCCCTGTTTGTTTCTCTCTCTTGTGCAATCTCTTGTACCAGACGGGAATGGGAGTGAGTCCCAATGGTACGTGAATGTGTTACAAAAAGCCTTCCCACCCTGCCACCAACGAAGTACTGAGAAATAACAACAGGGTTTGAAAGGAAAAAAGAAAAGAAAGATGGGGGGAGCCGGATGGATTTGCTACCGGCCATGAGTTATTGCTCTTGAGCGTAAACTCAAGGGCATGGCTGTGCTGGTAGTTTGCAGCATCAACCAGCACTCAGAAGCCCCCACTGCACTCAGTGCTGTGAATCCCTCTGGGAAAAGGAAATTCCTTCCTCAGATGAGTTTTCTGGGTGAAAAACATGGGACAAAAATAGGGGCAAAGTAACTTGGCTGAGAGCATATAATGCTCAAACCAAGAGATAGTCCCAGCTCCATCCTGCCTGCCCAGCGCTGTCCCTGGGCTGGGTTGTTTCACTTGGGCCCTGCTGCTGGTCCATGGGCACTGGCCAGGCTGCCCTTCTCAATGAACATGCTGGGATGGAGCACAACTAGGGTTAGGTGTGAAGCTGAGGAGTAGGAGCAAGGGCAAATCACACCATCAAACATAAGTCTCCTGGACCAGTAGTATTGGTTAGAAGATTTCCTGGGCCTGGGCTGGTGGAGCAGGGATGGAGGATCCATGCGTTAGCTCTAGCTGCAGAGGAGGAGGAACTGCTGTGAGTTGCGATCCTTCCATGTAGAAGGAAAAGCAAAGGGAGAAACCTGCACGGATCAATGCCCCCTAAGCAGCATCTGCAGGAGCATGAGGCTGGCTCCGCACCTCTGGATGCTCACAAGCGTGGCCATGGCAATGACGAGGTGCTCTGCCGAAATGCAGGGCAGGTCACTGGCCCCGGGGCGGGCCTGCTGGGGGTAACAGGGCTGTACAGCCATCATTTCAATACAGAAATGATTCAAAGGGAAGGGGGTGGGGGAGAAAACCCCAAAACATCTGGTTTACTTCAAATCAGGGAAGATTCCTTTGCTTGCAAGGAATGTGTAAATCACGCCGGGCTGGGAGACGTGCGTAACCCTGCCTGAAAGCTCCCCTGCACTTCAAACGAATTCTATCGTGCTTACTGGGATTCTGTTCTCATTATTTGTTTCGGGTCCTCCCCACCACCCTCCTCCCTCCCTGCCTGTGGGGCTGTGAGAATCTCCTGCCTGCTGCCAGCCCCTTGCCCTGTTCACTCTTGATTCAGGGCCTCAGGGCATGGAGGGACCTGGGGCTCGCTGCACGCAGCATCCCTGCATTGCCAGTGTCCTCCCCCTATGCCAATATCGTGGGGTCATTGCAGGGACCCATTGGCTGCCCTTGCTGCTCCCATAACCCGGCATTGCAGATGTCTCTTGCTCATTTGGATCCTGGGATGCGGCAAACGGAGGCATCCCCTTCCTCTGAACCGTTCCCTTGTGGGCAGTTATTGTTGTTGTGCTTTGTTTTGCTTTGTTTCATGCAAAGGGTGAAGCTATTGCTGGCCAACAGCACTCGGAGACAAACCCAACGTAGATAGATCGACAGCCTCTGCTCATAGGGGTGCACAACCACCTCCCCATGCCAGCCTGTGAAGGTGACTGGCCCTGCACCAGCGGGACCACCCTTGGCCCCACTCGCTGCAGTCAATGCAGCACTTTGCCATTCTTCTAAGGCTGTCGAGCAGGAGGCCCTATTGTGGCGGCTCATATAAGAACAGTCAGCCATTGACTCGCTTGACGTGGACCACCCACTACTCCTCAGATGACACTGTCTTTTGAAGTCGCTACCAGCCGGGGCTGGATTTCAACCAGCAGCCCAGATGGAAGCCAAGCCCCCAGGACGATGAGAACAAGCCCTACCAAGGGGGATCTCCAGGGGTAGCAAGCTGTGGAGTGTCTGGTTCTTGTTTAGAATGACTGTGAGGTTGGGAGGGGCAAACGTTTCCCAATTTGCCAAGGGTCACAACCTTCCTCTCCCCACACCTCCCCAGGGCCGGCGATGGCCAAGCTTTGCAGAGCGTTGGTGGGTTGAACGGCTGGTGTGGTGAGCTGTGAACATTCCCATTGTGGAGCTCACCACAGGGGTCCAGGGCCTCTCTCCTTTCTCCCTGGCACAACTGGAGGAAGAGTTTGATTTATCCCCATTCTCCTTCTGAGCAGCCTTCTCATCTCCTGCAGCCGCAGCCTCCCCAGGCCCTGCTGTCTCTTCATGGAAGTAGGATTGCAGCCGTCCCAGAAGTAGCCCAAGGAAGGTACTAAAGTGATATATTTCTCTTAGGAGAACACAGGGCTAATGCTTTCAGATGAGGCTGAGAACCACCCAGCCATAGATCTGGGCAAAGAAGACAAGCAAAACCTCAGAGTGATGACTTACCCCTTAACACGTAACCTTCGTGGAGCTGGAGGCTTTGGGGTGTCTGTGGCTGAGGGCAGAGGGGCAGGGTTGTCCCTGGCCTAATGGAGGAGCAGAAGGTGTTGCACTGGGAGGGAGAGAGGATGCGGATGCTGCCTGGGGATACCCTGGCCCTGAGAGTGGAGAGCTGCAGGGATTGATGGGTGTCATGGTCCCGTGTGAAGGCTGCAGGGACATGTGGGAAATGTGGGATGCAGAGCCTGGGGGAAGCCCTCCCTTGGGATGCAGAGCCTGGGGGAAGCCCTCCCTGTCCATGCTGCACCCAGGGCAGCTCGATCCATCACCAGCTCCGCTGATGTTCTGCATCTGGAGCAGGATGAACCCCTGCAGTTTGCAGCCTCAGGCATCAATCTGAGCCATGGCGTGGGGGGAATTGTTCCAGCAGGACAGGGAGTCGGGGGGAGCTTGTTTGACCTTTGTCCAAGGGCTTTGTTTGGGATCTCCTGGGAGTCCCAGCAGAACAGGGAATGGTGCTCAACAGGCTGGTGTGAGCTGCTTTTGCTTCACCGGAGACAAAAGCACCAGCTGCTAGTGGCTCAGCACCACCTCCTTCTGGTTCTTCTCTTCACCAAGTGATGTTAGAATCACATCTTGGGTAACCTGGTACCTTCTCTGGCCTTGCCAGGCAGAGCTGGGGAACACCTTGCCTCAAGCACTGGGATAGGCAGTAGAGATAGTGAAGAGCTGGCCCAGTTCTTGCTGCATTGCATTTATAAAGCCCATCTGCAAATCTCCATCCTCACAGCCAGCAGGATGAAAGCAAGGCCACCGCTGCCAAGAAATACGGACCTCAAACACCCATTATCCATCCTTCCCAACGCTGGGAATTCTATAGTGATCCTGCTTTTTCTGCCATCGTCCTGTCCTCGGAGTTCAGGGACCATCCCTGTGAGGTCCACTGGGCATCTTAAAGCTAATAAAACACTTCTTGCTCTTTGGAGCACGCCTGAAATCTAAAGCCCCAAGGTTGCAGCATAGGCTGTGTTAATGTTATCTCATGTCAGGGCAGCTTTTCTGGGTGTGCTGTTCTGCTGCCATGCCAAGGAGCTGTTCTCTCACATGCTCATCCCATCTCCCCTAGCAGTGTTGTTCAGCGCAGCGGCCCTGCTCTCCAGAGAAGCTTGTTCTTGGTGTAAAGCTGCATCTGAAAGGATGTGCTCTGAATCTGTGCTGTATGAAGATAGGCTGAGAAAGTTGGGACTGTTCAGCCTGGAGAAGAGAAGCTGCGTGGAGACCTCAGAGCAGCTTCCAGTATCTGAAGGGGGGCTATAGGGATGC